>JBBPFQ010000064.1:5977575-5993161 GCA_037974815.1 Kaempferia elegans
GGTTAAGATGGTTTAAAAATCAATAGAGCGCTTTTATGAGGTGGTGGGTGTTATAACATTAAACGAATGTTGATGCCCTTAGTGGCAATGGGTGATAAAATAGTAATCGTACAATTTAGCCGAGTAAATAGTGCTTTTGGTGGGATTTTATGTACTTTCATAATAAAATATTAGGTAAATTATTCAGTCAATTCAGTTCTATATTGATTTAAAGTTGGGTTAAGATGGTTTAAAAATTGATTGAGCGCTTTTTCAATTTTTATCCAGTTTAAATTTTAGTGAATTAATAGATAAGTTTTTGTATGTGTAATTAAAATGTTCGAGACGATCATCTACTGTAAACACTTTTTAATTTACTCTAATAGTCGATCATAAACTTCCATACGATCGAACCAACATTCTCAAAATTAATTAATATAAGGAGGAAATCGAGTGTCAACTTAAAAAAAAATAATCTACAATTGAAGAAGATAAAAAAAGAGTAGAGCCTCTTTGACTTATTTTATTGTAAAATGAGCACTCTTCAGATAATTCCAATAATTTTGGACCTCTTTTAATTTTTTTTTCCCTTTTAAAAATTTGCAAAATAAAAAAAAATGCATTATATTCAGTAAATTCAAAGTCATTTTTACAAAACTCTCCTTCCAGAGATTTTCTTTTTAAAATGTAAATAAAACACGTTATAAAAGTTGTTTTTTCAACACAAGTTATAAATACTTTCACAACTTAATATAAAAAAATTAAATAAATTTTAAATAATAATGAATTTTACAAATGCTAACATTACATATCATTTCAAAATAAAATTTACAAATAAAATAATAATTTATATTTCAAAATAGTTCATAAATAGTATTAAAATATTTAGATTATATTAATATTTTAAATTTATATAACATTGTTTTGAATTTGTTCCAACTCTACTTAATTTTAAAATAGCATCATTTCACCTAAAAAATCTTATACTTTTCTAGATCCAAATCTCTGAAACTTTTGCCTATAAGAGTTTGTTTCAACTCTATTTAATCAACAAAAAAAAATTGTGCAAATGCATAATTTGGATGCACAAATTATAAACATTCTAATCAATTGTCAATGTCTAAGAATAAAAGTTCTCAACTTCTTCTTATACTTGAATTAGTTTTACAATGGGTACATTTACAAAATAGTTATACAAGAAAATTTACAAGGGGAGCAAACCTTCTGATCTACAGGCTGAAAGAACTTACAAGGGTATACATGACAGTATAGTTTCCATTTTGTATCATCGACTACTTTCCTAGATCGATTTGTGAGAAGGAGATGGAGTCATCACAACCCAAAGCTTCGTCTATTTTTGATAGAGATGGTGAGTAAAGATTTTGAGGATGAAATCTTGGAATAGTAATTACAGCAGCAATGAGATAATGATACTCCAAGTCGTTATTGTTGCTGCAATATGGAGTTAAACACTGAAATTAGAGATAATGAGATTGAGAATGGCTCAAAGAATCTAATAACCAATACAATGGCGAGAATGACTGAGAATCTAGTAACCAATACAAGCTATATTTCTGCAAAAAAAGGTCATACGCTGACCCTGGACGTCCCCACAGCTAGCCCTACAATCATCTATAGAGAGATAAATTAGGAAACTGAGCAAGCCATCACATGAGAGACTATTTTCCCCGACTTCACCGGAAATCGACCCTTGCCTATTTCTACAAATCTACCATATGATAATAAACTAAATCATACCCTGGAGGCAACCAATACAAGTTATAGTTAGTATAACATATGGTCTTGATTGTCCATAAGCTTCTACCATACAAATATTGACATTGTCTACGCTGCATTTATCAACATTAGTGAACTAATATGTTTTCAAGTCAAATGGCAAATAGCTCCAAAACTTGATTGTTTCCACTAGATATAACTTTATGAGATCCATAAGTTAAAAGTAAAGTAAATTTTACCAAAGAATAAGGACAACTACTACACAGAGTTTAACAATAATTTGGAGAATTAATTCCTTGCATTGATGTCCAATTTGGTTTTTTTCAAACAAGTGGAAGTATGAGGATGGCCTTAACCCCGTCAAGGTGCACCAAATAGAGATTATCAAATAAATATAAAGAGATTTTCTTTATTTATGATCATTTAATTGGATAGCTATCATCCATGTGCTTTCATAGCAAAGATAATAAAACATCTAACTCTAATTTTGATATCTTAAAATATTATATTTTATCAGAATATATGAATTTTAAGGCAGCAAGATTTATCACAAGGCAAGCCGACACTAGATTTTTTAGTACTTAGGAATACCCCACAACTATATACCCAATCACCTAAATCATGTGACTTGAGTTTCTACTTTGTAGTTCAATTTGTAATGAGTCAATTATAAGAGTATAAAGTCACAATTTCAGAATGCTCACTTGGGTGTATGATCTTTCATCATATATTGCAACACCACAATTCCCAGACGTAGAAGCCCAGTCATGGAAGCTAGCATCATAGCCCATACCAGGTGTCTCGAAATGATTCACTTGATAATCTATAGTGCTTTCCTGCAAACTATGTTCCATCTCGGGCTTGAACATCCTTTCACTCAGCAAATTCTGACCATACGTCTGGTAGGAGAACTGTGCTCCTAGATGTAGCCTTAAGCAAGTATTTGGGCTAAAATTGTGGAAAGGTTCAGCAGTTACTTGCTCATCGGCCTTTGTTAGTTTATCTGCATTGAAATAAGCAGGATAATTTTGGAGAGCCGTGTCTGATGAGCATCCAACATCCCTACAACAGTAATCGTTATACAAGAATTAACAAATATTTTAAATTTGATTGGTAGTAAAATGTCATTTAATATTCTTAAGATTGAAGGTTCCATCTTTGTATATCTTGTGTCTCCTTGATGTTTCATCTTTTTTGTCTATTGTTTCTATTTCTAAAGAGACACTAACAATTAGAAAGTTTCTAACATACATGCAACTTGGTTCGCCCATAAATTACACTCAGTTGAAAGAATAAATTATGTTTAAAACTATCCAAAAACACAATGATTTTAGAGCAATTTATTATTTTCTCACCTCTGAGGTATCAAATTAGCATCTTGAGAAATCATTAGTGGTTGACCGTCATTGTCATGGAGCCATGACGCTGATGAAGCTCCTTGTGCATAGCTCAGCCCCATGGGTAAATGCATGTCATTTTGGAACTACAAAACAAATAGCTTTTGTTAGTTGATTGCCACCCAATGAATAAGCATGCATCAATTACTTTTCACAGTGATGAGGAAAGTGTACAAAATCAAGCACAACAAGAAAAAAAACTATTATACCTGGCCGTTATAGTCTACAGAAATAAGTTGTTTTCCAAAATTTTCCTATCAAGATAAAAAAAAAAATCAATTTCAGATGAGACCAAGATAAAGTGCAGTGTAACAATATTTTTGGTTGTTCCTTATGACAATGAAACTTGAGTGAGACAAATAATATGTTATGTAACTGCTAAAAGTAATATTGCTGTGCCATTTTCACTAAAAGTGATATAATATACTACAAAATGATGCATTAAGTAGACATATATAGTTGATGTGGAGTTTAGATATACCAATACCTTGTGTACTTGGATTCGGTTGAGAGATTCCTTGAGTGATTCTTCCATAGCCCTAATATGGTCGATATTATTAATCTTATCTGGATCAGCCCAACAACTAGAATAGAAAAGTTAAGTTGTAAGTAGCCATTAAGTGTTCAAAATCATAATCAACTGACAATTGTACTAGTCAACAGTATACTATGAATCTTAATCATATGGATCTTTGATGTTGTTGGTATCAAAGTTAATGTAGAGGGAAGGAATGATGGCTAGAAGAGAAAATAACTTATGCAAGAATCTAATTATAACAATCTTGTGCTTATGTGTTATCTTTTAGAAAATAAGATATGCCATTATCTATTTATATGTTAAGACCAAGATTTACAATTCTTCATTAATGACTATTTGTTTGTTTAAGAAATTACCCTAATTAGTGTATCAATCAATATTCACATAGCACACATGATGAAATCATGTATTTTCCAATACAAGATATTGTTGATGCAATCACCCATGCAGGTTTTGGTGGGTTGGTAATACAACCCAATCAAGCTTGTGTGATGCTAGATTTTGATGTCTGGACCATAATTAAGTTATGTGTTTGTTATAATCTAATGTCGTGTGTCATTTGTGGGTGTGCAGGTGCAGGTAACTTGCTAGATGGGCATGGTGTAAGTCCTAGCAAGCATGAGATGCTGGATGTTAGGCGGAGAAAATCCAAGAATGATCTGGCAAGGAAAACCAGGAGTGATGAGACTCCAAGTAGAGAAATACTCGGAGGGGTGTGGCAATAAGCAGGGAACATCAGTTGGCATGGAGGTCTTCTGACAAGTATACTTCTAATCTACGAGCGTCGAGATCATGTAACTATGGGACGAGAGTAATTTTGGTGTTATGTGGGCTTGACTTGTAAAGGGGTTGAATTCGATTGATATGAGGTAACAATCGATTGCACAAGGAGAATCCAAACATTGAATTTGAACAAGTTCGGATTCGTAGTATGGGATAAGTCTACGAGTGATATGTTGATGTCAACTAATTAATACGAAGAATGACCATTGAGGTTGTGGTTTGCATGTAGTCGACTGCTATGCATTTACAATCAACTAATGGAAACCTTAATGTGCTTGAATTTGTGGTTTGGCATAGAATGGAACGGAAGCTTGACCAGACGACTTAGTGTGCTTGAATGTGTGGTTTGGCATAGAATGGAACGGAAGCTTGAACAGACGACTGAGAAAGTCTACTGATGAATTTCAGAAAGAAACAAAACCTTGAACAATTGACTAAGTTGATTGATGAATTTCAGAATGGAATAGAAGCTTGAACAATCGACTGATGACTTTTAGAATAGAACAGAAGTTTGAACAAACTCAGTTAACTAAGGAAGTCGATTATGAATTTTAGAATGGAATAGAAGTTTAAGCAGTTGACTGATGATTTACATAGCAAAACAAAACAGTTGACTCATGGATTTTAGAAAAACACAAAGGATGAAGGGTTGACTATCTGAGCACATTAATGACAGAATTAGAAGATGATCTGGGCGATCTCGAAGATTCAGATATACTATAAATCGGCCTGATCGGATAAGACCAAGGTGATCAGTCAACTAAGAGAATATGGACAGTCGACTAATGACAAAGTCTATAAAAGAAGTTGCTTTTGCTCAAGCACATGAACAATTACGACAACAAGAATAATGACTTTGAGCATGACGATTCTGAAAAAGTTCTACTACTTTGACAGAGAAATTTTGTGGGAAGATCTTGATCTATATAAGTTGTTACTTTTTCTTCCGGACTATAATCAGAAGGAAAGATCCGTGCATTCTCAGATTCAGCTAATCAGTGTAAAGTATTGCTTCATTTACGTTCTTATATATCTTTGAAGACTCTAAAATTTATTGTAGTGTAAGAGGTTTATTCTAAGATTCAGCTAATCAGTGTAAAGTATTGCTTCATTTACGTTCTTATATATCTTTGATGACTGTAAAATTTATTGTAGTGTAAGAGGTTTATTCTACCTGGGTGAGAAAGTTAGCGAATTTGCAGTGAGGAATTTAGGACTATGGGGTAACAACCTGGGGGTTGTGAACTATATCAAATGTTGGTATTTTTTGTGATTGTGTTATGTCTGGCTCTATGATGCTTACTTTGAGTTATTTATTATATTTTCTACTGCATTAACTCTAATAGTAATTGATTAGCAACAAACACTGTTATGCATGCTATTCACCCTCCTCTAGCACGCCTACGATCGAATAAGTGCAAAGCAAGTCGCTTTAGAGGCATAACTACCAATAAACCAATTTGTTCTATGACTATGTCTACGCAAGAGGGATATAACATCACTAGATCGCCATTCTTTAACGGCACCAACTTCTCGTATTGGAGAAGTCGTATGGAGTTTTACCTCATTAGTTTTCGATAAAGGAGGGTTCGATTTTCCACCAACAAGGAGGGAAAACCATTAAAGTCTGATAAGTGGTCCCTAGAACAAAAATGAAAAGGTCAAGTCAATGCAAAGGTTGTAGTCACACTATAATGTAGTTTAGCGTCGGAACAATTAACCAAGGTCAATCCTTTTCACAGTGCTAGTGAGCTATGTGAAAAATTAATAGAGTTGCATGTGAGCACTCGAAATTCTAGAATAGTCAGACATGACCTCCTCATCAATCAACTCTTAAACTGTACAATGAAAGACAATGAGTTGGGCACTCAACTTCATGGTAGGTTCAAGGAACTACTAAATGATCTTGACTCTATTAGAGAGAATGTTGAGAATAGAGATTTAATTATATATGCCCTTAAAGGATTTTCTTGGAGTACACTCTGGTTATCCATGGTAGATGCATACAAGGTATCAAGAGTTTTGTCAATTATAAAATTAGACAAATTATTTTGTGAATTTGAATTATATGAATTGTCTAACACTAGAAAAAGTTATAGCTCGTATTGTAGATTCTAAGAGTAAAGGAACCAGCAGACCAAAAAGGAAGGCCACCAGAGTATGAGGGAAGTCAAAGTAACAGTGATATATCTTCCTAGGAGGTGGCAAACTTTGTGAGGAAGATCATGAGGAAAGGCAGGAGATTCAGTAGAAGGCAACCAAAGGATCACTCAAAAGAAATAAGGAGAGAAGGTAAAAGTAAACCAAATTCGAAATGGAAGTCTCATACTGTTTGCTTTGGTTGTAACAGGAAAGGACACATCAAGGCAGGCTGTCCAAAGTTGAAAGATTCAGATCAGAAGCAAAACAGGAAGAGAGCCTTAAAGGCCACATAGGATGAATCTTTATCATCAGAATCATCTGATGGTGAGGAAATCGAAAGGAGGATAAGGCATCTTGCATTGATGGCCATTGATGATGAATCAGAGAGCTCAGACAGTAGTAGCTCAGAGGAATCTGGTGATTATGAGTCATCATCTAGGGAAGACGAGGTAACTTCTCTTAGTAAATGTCATTCGGTTATCATTAGTTTGAATAAGTCATTAGAAAAATCTAAGCCAAGAATTAGATATTTAGAATCTGAACTTGAAATGTTGAGACACACGGCATCTTTAGCCATCACTTGTAAAGTTCAGGAAGGAAATTCTTCTGAAGTTGAAAAACTTATAGAAGAAAATTCTTCCTGAAATTAAAAATAGAGAATCTTAGAAAAAGCTTAGAGAAGTTTAGCTCGAGTTCAAAGTATCTTGATATGATAGTTAGAGTTCAGAGAGCACTATATAACAAGGCTAGTCTTGGTTATAAATCATGTGAAGTGACATACACGGCTATTATTCATCTGTAAATGCTAGGGCAAATGCTTGATCTATTTCTGCATATAGAACTATAAAAGCTTGGGTTCCCAAGCAATATCTGAGTGACGCCACTGGAACCAACATTTGGGTACCAAAACATTTGCTTTTCGTATCTGATTAGATACAGATTAAGGCAGAGCATACAAAGGACTGGTTCAATGATAGTGGATGATCTATATACATGATTAAGGATGCATCAAAGTTCTCCAAACTGAGGTACAAACACAAGGGCATTGTGTCCTTTGGAACAACAGAGAAGAGAACTAAAGGTAATAGGTAGAGGTAATATCAATTTTAAGCCAAATTTCATAATTAGAGATGCGTTTCTGGTCAAAGGTATGAAGTTTAAGTTAATTTGTTAAGTGTCAGCTAGAGCTAACCTTACCTAGTTGGATAAGGCTTGGTTGTTATTGTTGTAAGTGTCACCCAGCTTTATGATACTGGATATAAAGTTTGAGTTTAACTTGACCAAGTGCTTGGTATCACACAATAAGATATATGAAAAAGTACCTACAAGCTGCAGAAACAATAACATTTATACTATATCATTACCTTGTGCTACTAATTCACTTGTCAAGTGTTATATGTCTAAGGAAGATAAAGTATGGATTTGGCATGGGAGGTTGGAACATATGAACCTAAAGTCAATAGGGAAGTTGACCAAAGGAGAACTCGTACGAGGACTGTCCAGATCAACCTACCAGAAAGACAAAACATGGGGAACTTGTCAAATGGGAAAACGTTGTAGCCTAGAATCATCTTTCTTAGGCAAGAGTTGAATTTGTTCCCTGCTAGACAGTATCTTTTGTCCTTTCTCAGGTACCCTGGTATGATATAGAGTGAAAAGAGTGATAGGCACTTTGACAAGAGGGAGCTACTGGGAGAGGTCAGAGGTCTAGGAGAGGTTAGAGTGTGAGGGTTCTTCATAGTTGCGTGAGGGTTAGAGGGTTATAGTACAGATGGAAAGAGTCACTTAAGCAAACAAAAGTTGTATGTTGCAGTAAGAGTTTAAATACTACTGTATGAGCTTTAGATTTGTTTGATAGTAGCAAAACTGTATCATTGAATGGTAGTCATTACTATTTGGTTGTTGTTGATGATTACACTCGATATGTTTGGGCACATTTCATAAAACATAAGGACATGATTGTAGATATCTTTATAACCTTTTGTAATCGAATAGAAAATGAGAAAAGAGTTAAGATAAACAGAATACAGAGTGACCATGGTGGAGAATTCGATAATGCTAGGTTCTCAAAGTTTTGTAGTGGTAAGGGTTATAAGCATGAATTTTTAAAGTCTAGGACACCTCAACAAAATGGGGCAATAGAGAGAAAGAACTGAGTTATGCTGGAGACGGTTAGGAGTATGCTCAAGGAATACTCCCTTCTTAGTCATCTTTGGCCAAAAGCAATAAAGATGGCGTGTTACATTCAAAATAGGACCTAATTCACAAATATCTTAACAAGACACTTCATGAACTATGGTTTGGCAAGCCACCTGCAATCAATCATCTATGCATGTTTGGTTGTAAGGTGTCCCCTCGGGGCGGTGCGATGATTAAGGCATGGGAGGTTGTCACATGAGATTTAGAGGTCGAAACTCGGCGAGTCCGAGCATATACCTCCCCCATGTCTTAACCATTTGCACTAATGACTAGTAGTCACCTGTGATTTACCTCCTTCGTGTTGGCCTGGGGACGGGTTGGCGGAGGCGATGGGGGCGAACGAATCGCCTTTTGCCACATGTTTGGTTGTAAGGTGTTCATTCTAAACACTAAGGATAATCTAGGTAAATTGTCAGCAAAACCAGATAAGGTTGGTAGGTTACTCAAACACTAGTAAAGACTGTAGAGTTTACAACAATAAGACTCATAGGATTAAAAAAGTTAGGGACATAGTATTTGACAAAAATAAACCATAAAATCCATCCAGCTTACAAATTAATCAAGATGAAATCAAATTTAACAAATTGACATTAAATGAGAACAAGACTCAAGGGGGAGATAAATATGACTTAGACGATGAATGATTTAGAATGGACATTACTTGAGAGAGTGAGTCAAACACTACTCAAGCACCAAGATCCACTAGGACGAATCTAAATTACCCAACTGAACTAATTTTGCACTATTATCACAATTGAATCCAAGAACATAGAGGAAGCACTACAGGATACTGATTGGATTTTGTCAATGCAAGAGAAACTTGATCAATTTGAGAGAAACCAAGTATTAAACCTAGTTCGTAGACCTAAAGAAGGATCAGTCGTCGAATAAGTCTTTAGAAACAAACTAGATGATAAGGGAACTATAGTTAGAAACAAAGCAAGATTAGCAGCTAAAGATTTTACCAGGTAAAGGAACTAGATTATAATGAGACCTATGTTCTAGTAGACGTCTTGAGTTTATCCGTTTACGCTTATGCCGCACACAAAAGCTTCAAACTTTATTAGATGGACGTGAGTCAACATTTCTAAACGGATTCATTAAGGAGAAGGTGTTTATTGAACAACCGTCAAATTTTAAAACCCATAATTACCTAACCACATGTATAAACTGAAAGAAGGCCTTCTATGTCAAGAACAAGTACCTAAAGTGTGGTAAAGATTGTTTACCTTTCTGGTATCTAAGGATTTAGGAGAGGACAGATCGATTCCGCATTATTCTTGGAGACGAATGGGACTAATATTTTGTGACCAAAGTTTATGTAGATGACATCAATTTTAGGTCCACAAAATGCCTTTCGAAAAGATCATATGGAGAGCGAATTTAAAATGAGCCAAATGGGGGATCTCCTTTTCTTCCTAGAACTACAAATCAAATAAACTAAGGAGCATATTTATATACACTAGACCAAATAGAATAATAATAATTAAGAAGTTTAGGATGGAAACAATGAAAGAATCGCCCACACCCATGTCTACAAGTGTGAAATTAGATAATGATCTAGAAGGAAATGACGTCGATTCTAAACTTTATAGAAGTGCAATAAGTAAACCGGTATACCTCACTACTAGTCAACTAGATATTTTGTTTGTAATAGATATATGTGCATACTATTAGTCATATGCAAAGGAATCTCACATGTTGTGAAGCAAATAATAAGATACCTGAAAAGCACAATGAATGCACCCTAAGATGAAAAGTTTTGAACTCGAAGGATACACTGACTCTAACTATGCATTGCAAGTTGGATAACTAGAGCACTAGTGGAGAATGTTAATTCCTCAAGTCAACACTAGTGAGTTGGTGTAGTAGGAAACAACATTTCATTGCACTCTCCTTAATCAAAGTTGAATATGTTGCAATGGGAGAGTGTGTATCGCAATTAGGATGATGCACACATTAGTTGACTATGGACTCGAGTACAAGAATGAAAGGAACTGTGTAATAACATAAGTACAATAAACCTGACAAAGAACTGGTGCATTATTATAAGACCAAACACATTAAAGTGAAACATCACTTCATTAGAGATTATGTATCTAGAGGAGACATTGAGGTCAACCACGTTGAGTCAAAGTGACTCTCAGAAAATGAGTTCAATTACTTGAGAAGGGAGCTCGACATGTGCTATGTAGACTGAACACCACGATAGAATTACATGTTGACTTAGACTTAGGTTTTCCTTAATCAGTACATCTCGTAAAACACTTAAGGATAACATTGATTATGTATTGCTTAGATGAGTGTGAAATGTTAGGATTATGATTCTCGATCCACAATGCTTGTTATGCTTCTTCACTTTAATGGGCTTGGTCCTAAAATGATGCACTGAGTTCTTTGTCAGGTTTATTGTACTTATGTTATCGTACAATACCTTACATTCCTAGAATGAAGCATCACTTCAATAGAGATCATGTACTACCTAAAGAAGATATTGAGGTCAACCACGTTGAGTCCAAGTCAAATCTAGTAGATATTTTCACTAAGTCACTCCCTTAAAAATGAGTTCAGTTACTTGAGAAGGGAGCTCGACATGTGCTATATAGGCTGAATACCATGGTAGAATTGCATGCACACCTAGATTTAGGTTTTCCTTAATTAGTACATCTCACAAAAAAAACTTATGGATAACATTGATTGTGTATTGCTTAGATGGGTGTGAGACGTTAGGATTATAATTCTCGATCCACAATACTTGTTATTATGCTTCACTCAATATGCTTGTTCTAGAATGATGCAGTGGTACTTTGTCAAGTTATTGTACTTATGTTATCGCACAGTACCTTTACATTCCTAGAATGAAACATCACTTCATTAGATATATCATTTATCTAAGGAGACATTGAGTTTAACCATTTTGAGTATCATTCAAATTCAAATCTAGCAGAAATTTTACCAAGTCACTCTAAAAAAATGAGTTTAGTTATTTGAGAAGGGAGCTTGACATGTGCTATTTCGAATGAACACCACAATAGAATTGAATGCTCACCTGAACTTAAGTTTTCCTTAATCAGTACATCTCACAAAAAAAAACATTGATCGTGTATTGTTTAGATAGAGTGAGATATTAAGATTATGATTCTCGACCACAATACTTATTATAGTGCATTACTTTAAGTCAAGCAATCATAGAGACATGGATCAGGTTAGGTGACCAATCATGGAGAAGGTGTTATATTTGAGAGATGTCCTAAGGCAATTGTCTTATGACTTATATTATTTACTTAGATAAATAAGCATTCACTATTTGAGTACGCATTATTCATGTGTTCGAAAGGTCTTAGACTCACTTACTGAATGTCCACAATACGATTCATAGCATGAGAAAATTTATAATTGTATCACAACTAGTGAGTATCTCTACATATGTAATTATGAATGTATCGAAATAGTCCATAGTCGATGAATTGATGAGTTCAGACATCATCGATTATGTGAAGCTAGCACGGGTTATACTTCTTAGTCTAACCAAGCAACTATTACTCACTAGCTGGAGACATTAGGATGTCGAAAGTTAAACGTGGATGCTAGTTATGGTAGCTAGTGTTAGTATTAGCCCTAAAATCCAATTATGAGATGATTAGGTTTATGAGATTAATGAGTCCAATCCGAGTTAGAATCATTGGGTTAGATGGAGTCTAATCCGAGTTAGACTCAATTGAACCCATTCATTAGAGAAGAAAAAATGATGATTAATTTGGATTAATCATGCATTGAAAGAGAAGACCAAAAGGCAAAAGACCTTTTGTATTCTTTCATTAAAGAGTTTAATGGATCATTAATCAAAGGAAGATCAAAAGCCAAAAAATCTTTGGTACCTTGGATGAGTGCAAAAGGGGAATTTTCATTCATTTTGTGAGGATATTTGATCTTCTTGTCTTCTTCTTCTTCACCTCTCCTCCTTTGGCCGAACAACAAAAGGAGGCTAGCATCTTTTAGTTGTTCTTCTCCAAATCATGAGTTCGTGAGACGAACGGAGCGTGATCGAGTGGATACTGTAGAGGTATGAACATCCTGATCGCGCTAAGATCCGCAAACAAGAAAGAAGGTTGCTGTCGGGATTGCGAAGGACACGCAACAAAGGTAGAATCTCTTTTAACAATACTGAGTATATGGTTTGTCCGCTGCTCTTTTTGCGTGTTTAGCACTCTAGATCCTTACAATTTAATCGTAATTAGATTCTTTCATATGTCTACCAAAGTTTGGTACTCACTACTAACTTGATCAATTGTAATCAGGTTTTGTCAAAGCAATGTGACTCGATTTATCTTGGTAAAGTGCGATAGGACAATTGTGATGTCCGACTATTGAACTTTGGGTGTAACTTAACTAAGTTACATCAATTGGATTGAGACTTAGAGGTATATCCCATACGATGTAATTCAAATTATATTAATCTTGGGTGATTAGCCAAAACTAACTCAAGATGAGTCATAATATGGATTTCATAAGATGAGCAAACGAACAAATAGCCTTGTTCACCTAACTATACAAGAGTTACATATGGTGTAATTGGTAAATGTTGCCTACTTAAATTATACGAGTCTTGGGCGATTAGCCAAAGCTAATTTGTCCCACTTGAATGTCATGGTTTTTGGGGTATAGAACTAATAGTGTAGATAAACTAAGGTTGTTCACATCCGTGACTTGCTCCTACCAAGCTTTACAATTCAATGGAAGAACAATTTAATTAAAGGTCTAATTAAATGATCTGAATTTGATACTTATTTCTACATTTTATTATTGTAGATCACCATGTAGTCAAATATATCGAACTATCTCTCTGCGATCTGTCCTTGAGAAAGACAAGCTCAACGGAGCTAATTTCTTGGACTAGTACATAAACTTAAGGATCATCCTTAAGCAAGAAAAAAAACTATACATCCTAGAGCAACTCATTCCTAAAACACCCCCACTACTGCCACTAGAGCTGATAAGGATGCTTACAAGAAGCATCAAGATGATGCATTAGATGTGTCATGCCTTATGCTTGCCACCATGAACTCTAAGCTTCTAAAGTAACATGAGAACATGGATGCTTTTGATATGGTTGACATCTTCGACAATTATATCAAGGACAAGCAAGGCATGAGATATTTAAGATCTCTAAGGCTCTATTTCAGTGCAGGATGCAAGTGGGAAGTCCCGTAGGACCATATGTTCTCAAAATGATTGAGTATGTAGAGAACCTTCAAAGGCTGGGATTTCCATTGGCCAAAGAATTGGCCACTGACCTCATTCTGCAATCATTGCCAGAAAGCTATAATCAGTTCGTCATGAACTATAACATGAATGAACTTGATAAACCGTTACTTGAGATGTTAAGCATGTTGAGAACTATTGAACTCAACCTTAAGAAGGCAAAGCCTAGCGCAATACTGATGGTGCAAAGAGGCAAAGGCAAAAGGTAGGCCAAAGGTAAGGGTAAGACCCAAGCCAAAGGTAAGCCCAAAACTCATGCATTGAAGCCTAAAGGAGGGTTACCTAAGGAAGGAACCTGCTTTCACTACAGCGAGACTGGACATTGGAAGAGGAACTGCAAATTATATCTGGAGAAAGTAAAGAAGAAGAGATGTGAAACTTCTGCCTAAGGATATATATTATAGATATCAATTTATCGATCTCATCTTCTTGGGTATTAGATATAGGTTGTGCATCTCACATTTGTACTAATATGTAGGGCATTCAAAAGACTAGATCATTGACAAAGGGCGAAGTGGACGTATGAGAAGGCAATGGTGCAAGAGTTGTTGCTATCGCTATATATTCCTTATCTTTACCCATTGAGCTTGTTTTAGGACTAGAAGAATGTTGTTATGTGTCTGTTTTGACAAAGAATATCATCCCTATTTCTTATTTAGACAAAAAAAGTTTTTCATTTATAATAAAGAATAAATGTTGTTTAATTTATTTAAATGAAATGTTCTATTGCAGTGTACATCTTGTGAATGGACTCTATGTTCTAGACCTTGAAAATCATATCTATAACATAAATACAAAACGGTTCAAATCTAATTATTCAAACCAAATATATCCCTGGCATTGTCGCTTGGGCCATATAAATGAGAATCACATATTACAACTCCATAAGGATGGACTTTTGGACTCATTTAATTTTGAATCATATGAGGTATGTAAATCTTGTCTTCAAGACAAGATGATCAAGACTCCTTTTAGTGGACATAATTAAAGAGCTAATGATTTGTTAGGACTCATACATACCAATATTTGTGGCCCTTTCAATATAACAGCTAAAGGAGACTATCGGTATTTCATTACATTTACTGATGATTTCAGTAGATATGGTTATGTGTATCTCATGAAACATAAGTTAGAATCCTTTGAAAAGTTCAAAGAAGCCAAGAATGAAATACAAACCAACTTGGTAAGCGTATTAAGATGCTTCGATCAGATCGAGGTGGGGAATACCTTAGCCAAGAATTTTGTGATCATCTTGTTGAGTTTGGGATCATCACAGTGGAATGGTGTATCAGAGAGGAGAAATCATACCTTATTAGAATGGTGTATCAGAGAGGAGAAATCATACCTTGTTAGATATGATATGGTCCATGATGAGTCATGTAAATCTTTCTACTTCTTTTTGGGGACATGCTCTAGAGACAGCTACTTTCACGCTAAACTGCGTTCCATCCAAAGCAGATATAAAGACACTAGATACGATATGGATTTGGAAGAGTCCCAAGATATCTTTTATGAATATTTAGGGTTATGAGTCTAATGTTCGACGATA
>JBBPFQ010000064.1:6075370-6088368 GCA_037974815.1 Kaempferia elegans
GGTTTCATCATGATGCTAGTTGATGTTTTATGAATTGTTCATCTCCTTAACTCCACATTTACACACTTGTAGGGATCCTAACTAAATACAGGCACGAACCTGTGAAGGTTGCACCAAAGTGCTTACGTCATTCTCTTCTAATGAAGTAGAAGAGGTAATGTAGAAAGTCCGATTAAATGGATACTCCTGTCACTTAGACCCCCGGTCTTACAGTTTAGATTATACAAGTCATTTCCTAACATTGAATTGGTGGAAACGCATTAAACTCTAATTGGCTCATCCCTTGTAGAGAATTGATTCCTATTTTAAGGTGACACTTTAGAAAGTCCGATTAAAAGGTTACCGACCTTTTATCACTAAGGGCCCCAGTCATAGATTTAAAGTCATATGATATAAAGTATCTCCCCTGTATGTTGACAAATCTTTCACATCCATTCAATCAAATAACACATACAAGAATTTATTCATCACACACACATTTAATCAAATAAGAACAAGATAAAAACATTTCATAGAATAAGAAAATGGTCAAAGTCGTAGTTAATACATCAACATCACATCATGAATACTCCCTACATCCTAATATATGTAGAATCTACTCTATTGCAAGGAAATTACAACCCAAAGACAATAGAGGAAACATTCTTACGATCCTGATTGAGATTAGAGAGGAAGAAATGCTTATCAAGATGTAATTGATGTCTTAGGATGCAACCCTCTCTTGGACATGGATTGATCGATGAAATTTGCTTTGGATCATGGATGGATTGTCGAAAATTTCTCAGAAATAGATCTTGAGGGTGTTAGTGTAGTGAACACTAATAATCAAACTTAAGTTTTGATGAAAAATTCAATTAAAAATCCGAATAGTGACTCGCACTATTTACCCCTCTAACACTTTACGATCCTACATAGGGTACCCTTGAAGGGAAAACCCTTCCTTCCTTAAAAAAGGGATTTTCTCTTGCTACACATGACCCCTACTTCACGCCGTATGACCATGCCTATAAGGCATAATCATGGCATAATCTGTGCTGGAAATAGGGCACGATTGTGCCCATGAAATATGACTGTGGCATAGAAGCCACATCTAAAAAAGGTACGACCGTGCCTAGGAGGCATGACCGTGGCATAGAAACCAAAGGCACGACCGTGCTTCTAGTCACGACCATGACATAGAGTTTATTGTTCTCTACTTCTTTGGAAGGTGTAAGGCATGACCATGCCTCCCAGGCACGACCGTAGCATAATTACTGCAGTAGGATAGGCATGGTTGTGCCTCTTGGGCATGGTCGGACCATAGAGCTTGTTGCACGAAGGAGACACGATCGTGGAAGACACAATCATGCCTGTGATGCAGGGTCGTGTGCTGCTTTTTCTTCGAGCTCGTTCAAACGTTCGATTAACTTCGTTTTCACTCCAAAATGCATCATGTCAATCAAAATACAAAAAGAGCAATCTTCGAACCAAATGAATAAGTATGACGTAATCATGAAATAGGGTGCTATAAGTGTAAATTATGCTCATGAAATGCAAGTAGATATTCGATAAACAATACCTAAAAATATGCATAATATACGCACATAAATAGGATTGCTATATCTATAGAACTTGGGTATAGTGTTAAATAGACAAGAGATCTCACGCTATAAGTTGGATACAATAATAACAACCAAGCCTTATCCCACGACGTGGGGTTGGCTAAACCATAGGTTGGATAAGAACAAATATCATAAGAAAACTAATAGTCTAAGATTTGAAAGCATATGAACCCTAATTAGTAAAGAAATAGAGGTAGTAGATACAATAATTAGGAGAAAAATTAGTATTTTGTATGTATAGGAGATAAAATGGATAGGTGAATTGACAAAGATGATAGAAAACTTGGGGTTTAAGTTATTCTACACCAGGAAAAGTTAAACAAGAAATGGAGTGGGTATTGTTGTAGATAGTTCTTTAAAGTATAAAGTAGTTGGAGTAGTTGGAAAGGTGGATAGAATTATAGCTCTTAAGATAATAGTGACGAACGAAACTATGAATGTAATTAGCATATATGCACCTTAAGTATGATTAGATGAAGATATCAAATCAATGTTTTGAGACGACCTAGATGAAGTATTACAAAAATATTTCACAAAATGAAATGATTTTAATAGGAGGTGATCTAAATGGACATTTCGGTGTGAAAATGAGGAATATGAGAGGGTGAATGTGGCTTATGGGTTTGAAACAAGAAATGAAAAAAGGAAATTATATTAGATTTTGCGATAACATATGATTTTATATTAGTTTTTAAGAAAAAAGAACATATGGTCACGTTCAAAAGTGAGAATAATAAATAACAAATTGACTTTCTTATGGTTAGTAAGAAGGATAGAAATATTTGTAAAGATTGCAAGGTCATTCTTAGAGAAAGCTTAACTACCTGACATAGGTTAGTAGTGTTGGATATACACCTAAATCATATCAATAGAAGGAAAACATACACGACTTTTAAAATTAAGTGCTTGAAGTTAAAGGATGGGAAGTAAAACATATTTAAGGAGAAGGTAAGAGTCCAAAGATAAAAAGAAATACATGCGACTCAAATATGGTAAGGGATAAAATGACATTAAAGTTTATAAGGGCAATGGGCTACTCTTTATGGTTAGAAAGAAGAGTAGAAAGATTTATAAAGGTTGTAAGGTCATCCGCAGAGAAAACTTAACTATCCAATATAGGTTAGTAGTGTTCAATATGTACCTCAAACATAGTGTTAATACTTTTAAAATCAGTGGTGGGAGTTAAAGGATGGGAAATAAAATATATTTGTGGAGAGAGTAGGAGTCAAAGGATAAAGAGAAATACATGGCGACTCATATATGATATGGGATAAAATGACATTAAGTTAATAATGATAGCCAAAAGTGTACTCAATCAGTCAAAAAGATGTGCACCACTAAGTAAAAAATCTTACTGGTTGAATGAAAGTGAAGGAAAAATGAATAACCTATAAGATATTATACATTTATAAGAACAAGAAACCTTTAAAAAGGATATAGTAGCAATGAAATAAAGCAAGAAAGCAGTGAATAAAGTCATAAATGAAACTTTTAAATGCTTAGATCGATAAATACTAAAAAAGGGAAAGAAATATTTATTGAATAACTAAAGCAAGAGAGAAAGACAAGAGATTTTATCCCAATAAGATGAATTAAAAATGAATATAATAGGATATTATTGAGTGATGAGAAAATTAAAGAACAATTGAAGAGGTATTTTATTCAGCTTTTTAATAAAGATTTAGGTAGCCAACTTAATTTAATTTAAGTAGATCAAAGGAATTTAGAAATTTAAAATTTTATTATAAAATTCAAACTTCCGAAATAAAATAAGCTTTAAATTAGTCATAAAATAGAAAATTAGTTTGACTAGATGGTATTTCGATAGAGGTAAGAAAGTACTTAGGGGAATAAGGTATTATAATTATTCAATTTGATATTAAACATTAAATAAAATCCAATCAATGAAGGGTAAGTACTCTAGCTACTTTATATAAGAATAAAGAGACATACAAAATTATAGGATATTAAACTAATGAGTCATACTATGAAACTTTAGGAAAGAGTAATAAAAAAAACTAAAAAAGGAGATCACGATGACCGAAAATTAATTTGAATTCATGCTTGAAATATCTACAATATAAGTTATATATCTTCTAAACTACCGGGATCAAAAACATGACTTACACATCGTATATATCGACCTAAAAAAAACTTATGATAATCTCAAGGTAAATTATATAGATAATTCTTGAAAAAAGAGGTGTAAGCATAGCATATATTAAAATAATTAAGGATGTATATGACGATGTAATTATTACACGAGTGAAGATTTCAAACTTAGTAACTGAAGCATTTCCCATAAAGATAGAGTTGCATCAATGATCAGTTTTAAGCCCTTATCTTTTTAGACTAATCATGGATGAACTCATTGGACACATCCAAGATACAATACAGTAGTACATGTTTGCATATGATATATTCTGATAGATCAGACGCATAAAGAAGTAAATATTAAAATTGAAACTAAACGAGAAATGCTCAAAGTAAAAGGTTTTAGACTTAGTAGAGTAAAGACAAAATATATAAAATTTAAGTTATACAATTAGACGTAATGAGACAATTTTTAAGATATGAGATAAGCAGTTATTTGTAACTGAGAGCTTTAAGCATTTATGGTCATTTTTACAAAAGGATAGAAGAATTAAGAGAGATATCTTACATAGAATACAAGTAGAATGGTTGATATGCAGATAGGTTCAGGTGTTCTTTGTGATCGTAAAATAGCTCTAAAATTTATAGGGAAGTTCTACAAAACAAGGTTTAGATTTGTTATATTATATGGAGTTGAATGTTGGGTTGTGACTCGAGCACATAAGGACAAGACAAGTCACAGAGATGAAGATATTAAAGTGGATGTGCGGACATACAAGAATGGACAAGATAAAAAATGAAAATATTAGAGAGAAAGTCGGGATTACACATATTGAGGGAATTATCAGGAGACGCATTTAAGATGGTATATAAATTTACTTAGAGAACTAATAAATACTCCAGTTAAACGATGTGAAATTATAGCATATATACAAATCAAACAGTAAAGAGAGAGGCAAAAAAAAAAATTTGATTGACAATAATACAATAAGATAAATTTTAATTAAATATATATGAGAATATGTAAAGGGATAGAGTCCAATGGTATAAAAGGATCGATATAGTCGATCTCACCTAGTGGGATAAGACTTGATTATTATTATATCTCCTTCCTCTCTCTACTCTTTCCTATCTTTCCCAATTCTTGTCTTTGGATCAAGGAGCATCGACCGTTGTAGCATGTCATCGCACACGTTGTCAATCGTGGACACCACCACTTCCCATTCTAATCCTCCTCTCCTTTTACCCTCTCCTCTTTTATCTCCTTCAGTCTCTCTTCTCTCCTATATTTTTGTTTCTATCATGTCGCCTTGTCGAAGTGTTTCATATGCCAATCACTATGCAAGATGTCAAATTCTGCTCGTACCCGCTAGCACAGCTCAACACCAAAAACTATGGTTGAAAGAATGAAAAACTAGCCTATCTTTTGAAGTCGTAATTTAAAAAGTAACTAATATAAGTGTTGCAAACAAAAACAAGAGTATTCCAAGAGAAAATTTTCAAAAGAAGACTAAGGCAAAATGTCAAAAGAAGACTAAGACTATGCTTGCTATGAAAGAAGAAAATGTGAAGAGAAATAAAGATTTAAAATCTCAAACTGTGCCAAAGTTTCGATCATTGATTAGAACAATACTATTTCGATATCATGTTAATGTTTCAATACAACGATCAAAATGTATCGTACCGCTAAATTATCAAAAACTAGAACCCACTCAGCATAAACAATGTCTCCTTTACTTCATCTCCTTCCTTTAGCCTCTAATCTACAATCGGCACCATATGCAAGAGTGTTGGCGTCATACTCGAACAGTATCTTTCTAGTTAAAGACAGAAACTATAATAGATTTTGAACCTTAGTGTTGAGTGGTATCGAGTTTTAGTGATTTACCAAAATGATACATATTCACTCAGCACAATACAAGATTTCAATCCATGAAAGAAACAACAAAAAGTTCACTCCAATTTCCATTCGCCACCCTTTTCTTTAGCAAAATAGAAGAGAGAAGAAAGGACCAAAGAAATCTTTCCCCTTACTTTGAACCAAGGTTTAAAATCTCATGTATTTTGACTAGAACAATATTATTTAGGTACCATATCAATGTTTCGACATATGGTGTTGCTAAAGAATTGGATGGAGGAGATGAAAAAGATGCCTAAGAAGGGAACACATGTACATTCCTAACTCTTATATGGGATCCTATAATTTTAACATTGTATTATATAACAAAAATTTAAAATAATAACAAATATAACAAGTCAAAGGGTGTTGAATGTCAATATGACACGATACTCATCAATATGATTGACACAACATGACAAATTACCTGTGTGAAGTAGTTTCCAGTTTCAAAAATTGCACATCATGATAGATAACAACAACAAATAAATGTACAGATTTTTTAAAAAAAAAACTCTTTTTAATAGACAATCTTTTCCCACTACTATTTCAAACAAGTCCTTCAATTGTATTTTTTTTCTTCAGGAAGAATCTGATTTTCCATTTATTCAGGTATTTATGGCAGGTTTGCAAACCCATTTGATTAAACAGGTTGTTACACACATGGGTTTTAGAAATTATGTAGGTAAAGGACTTGTGTAATTAAAAGGGAACGAGCTAAAAAAGTATGATAAATCATGGGTGACCGACCAATTGTTATCCATATCAGGGATAGAGATGAAGGTAGCAATGAAGCACTAGCTTTGTTAGATGGAAATGTAAATCATGTGTAAATGCTCCAGGCACTATAAAACCCTCATGATTATAGGAAATGAGCTGATTTATCTGATTTTTTCCATTCACTTATAGT
The DNA here is from genome assembly GCA_037974815.1 of Kaempferia elegans. Lineage (NCBI taxonomy): Eukaryota > Viridiplantae > Streptophyta > Magnoliopsida > Zingiberales > Zingiberaceae > Kaempferia > Kaempferia elegans. The sequence goes on from JBBPFQ010000064.1 coordinate 6,081,873, forward strand.
TTGATTGTGATTAAAGATGGCAGCGATCCTATCCTGATCATGATGTGACTATAGATGAGGCAATGTTAATGCAATTTTGGCAACCTCCAGCATCATTAAAGGATGCAGAAAGAAGGATACACAGGAAGCTAACATAGAAAATTAATCTCTTGATGCTTCAAGAAGAGGCTTTATCTTGATCAAGAGTGTGTTGCAAATACGAGATCTTATATTATCGGTTGTTGGGTCACCGAGGCTGCTGGACAGAGGCTAGCACATTGGTTTGCTAGGGACGACTGTGTGGTTCAAGCATATGACTTCTTTAGGTATCCTAGTCCAAAGAAACCATGGGTCCGGACAGTGTGGAAGACCTATATACAACCAAGTCACGCAATTACCCTGTATATGCTAGCATAGAGGCGTCTTCCCACTAGTGACAAAAAGTAGTACATGGAGGATCGCAATGCACATTCTGTAGATAGGTGTTGAAACACAGGAGCATCTATTCTTTGGATGCCCCAGAGTTATGGAGGAGGATTAGAGACTTGCTTCATATGCGACAAGAGATGTTCACATATCGGCGGATGATGCGAGTTTTGGGAGGTATTACTACGGGAGTAGGATATTGACAAAGGTTTATCATCTTGCCTTATCTTCTATGATACATTATGTATGAAGAGCTAGAAATAATAGTTTCTTTGGCGAGGGACAACTAGACAGTGAAAACATTTTTATGAGTATGCAAATTCATGTATATCGGTCTTTGGGAGTATACTCGGATGTGACACTATGTCGGACATAAGTAGCTCCTAAAGGTCAATTATTGCACTCCTAATTTGTACTATACTATTTTACTTATCAAAAAAAAGTAAGAGGTTTTATCCACTACCAAAAAGTATCAACCATTGAGAGGGAAAATATTATATTGTATTCACAAAGGAACTATAGCACCATAGATATATGCTCCAATTAACCATCCGATAACTAAATGTCCATGTAGGACTAAATTCATAAAATGTAAAACTATTAACTACAATAGCTTTATTTGTTCTATTGTAGCATTGAGTCGTTCACTTGAGTGCCTTTTGATATCATAGGGTCACAGATCAAACATAACATGGTATTGCAGCAAAAAGTTTGAAGGTTGGAGTAAGAATATTACAATTACCAAGTGTCATTAACTAAATAATCTAGTTAAATCAATCCACTTATTGGGATTGGGCAAGTCTAATTCACTGCATGCCTATATATGTGAAGGAAAGCGTCAGAAAATAAGCCTAGATTTTATGTTAATTAATTACCTAATCAAACTCAATACACATTGATTTTCTAAAGATAATGATTCAAATTCAAGGAAACACAATCTCTTACCCATTGATAACATCAACAATTAAAGAACTCAATTCATTATTGAAAACAGAATCATAAAGCATACCACCAGCTATTATTAAAAAATTGATCAAGTTATTAGATGATTCAGTGAACAAGAACTCAAATAAGGCTATGAATAATGTCCAAAAGAGAAATAGGAAAATATGATGAAACCACACATAAGTATTGATCAAATAAGAAAGAAACATGGCATATTATGGCAGAGTTGCTTACATCAAGTGGAGGGCTATATAACTCGATACCATTACTTATCTGACCATAAGGTTCCATTAAATCAACAACTGATTCCATATCCTCCCTTGTCAATGTCAATCCTAAATGATCAACTAGAGATTTGCTTATCCTTCTAAAACCTGTTGTCAGTCTCAGCCATGTAGGAACAAATTCACTCAAGCTCTGTAAAGGATGTAAAAAAACACTGTCATTAATAAGACAGCCTAGAAAATTAAATAAGTGAAGGGTTAAAATGTGTCATCCACATATTAAGCTTGAAATTTACCAAGACATGCATCATGAGTCATTAGTAAATAATAGATGGCAAGCATAGTTTAGGAAATAATTTATAACCAATTAATGTAACCATGTGATGGTATCATTGTGAAAGAGAGGCTGCCAGCTACTACACCTTGCACTTCCCACATCCTATTGACATTCCTTGGTTAAGTTTGATAAAAAAAAAATCCTCATTACTTCAATTTTCTCTGTCAACATCTGTAATGTCAGCGTCCACATGCTCTTCCTACTCATTATTGAATCAATTTTTTTTTGTTGTTATATTGAGTTTATGAGTTTTACCATGTATTTTCTTCTTCTATGTGACTATTGCCTTATTTTAACATTCTTTTTTTTGGGGGGATTATTGAATTCTGATCATACAATTTGGATTTATTATTAGTAAATATTAACAGGATCCGTCGCAGAAATTAGATAGTTAGTTGTTACGATATTCTAAATTTGCTAAAAGAACATTTTGCCTGCAGGATATTACAGATAAGAGTTACAAAATTGTTACATACCGCAAACCAACTACAATAGGATATCAGTTCATCAGCATCAAGAACCTTGTTGCGGAATGCACTAGCTTCAAGTGCTAAAGGCACGAGCTTCAATTCTGTTGGCCTTAGCAAAGCAGTCTTTTCAGCAACCTGAAAATGGAAGTTCAAACACAATGCAAATTAAATCCTTTACCTTCAAAACACAAAAAATACCATATGACAGTCTTTTCTGCAGAAATGATTATATGTGAAAAATCAAAGTTTCTCTGCAATTTAGCGAGAGTTTAAAGGATGTTACAAAAGACAATCAATGAAGTGTTTGATAGAGTACCAAGACCAAGATCTTCTGGCTTTGTGTGGAATGTTTACAAGTAACATTTTAGCTTTGTGATCTAATATTCAATGGTCAGAGAAACAAAGTGATATCACTCAAGTAATGGTCAAGAACAGGTTGACAATTTCATGCATTATATCCATATGATCAAGCAGAAAATAGGTCAAGTGAACAAATATAATACACCAAGTAAAAGATAATAAAAGAAGGAACTCAATTAAGCAAAACAAAATAACATACCATGCCTGAAAAACAGTAATAAACAAACTTAGTCATGAAATACAATAAAAATTGAATAATTATAGATGCATAGGAAAATGGTTCAATGTGGAATTCAAAATTGTGCTATGAGTGCCTCAGAAGATACACTTTGGTAACAGACATTTGAATAATTATAGATGTGGAAGAGATAGCAACAAATCAGGTTAACAGAAAGTAACAATGTTGAGACAGAAATAAATATTTAGCATGGCAATCCTTGACCTACAGGCCATGGTGTGAAGCATCATTTGATAGACAGACTTATGGAAAGACGACAAAGAAGTTGATTCAAACATGATATGATGCTTCCTTCAAAGGAGAAAAGGGAACCAGTACTTGAAGCAATAAGCATGTCAAGACCTTCTGGTACCAAATTAAATTACCGATATGTCAAAGTTCAATGTCCAAGAGATCACGTTCACAAGGGCATTGAGACATTCAGTAAAGGTCTGGGGCACTGAAACAAGTATTCAAGTTCACAAAAAAAATCTATAGAAATCTTATGAAAGATAAAATGCATATGAAAATGGAATTGCTCTTCCAAAACCAAATTCAGCAGCAAGTCATTCTTCAATTATTTTCTAACAAAGAAATAGAATTAACAAGAGGAACAGAGAAACTAGGCATGAGGGTTTATGTAATTAACCTTCTTCCAGTCAACAAAATCAATAAGATCATCATCCATAGTATCTTTAGCAGCAAAACATAATATTTTTTCCCTTTCCATCTGAGTTGGCCGTTGAAGTTGTAGCACCCTATCCATACGTCCAGGCCTTCGCAAAGCCTCGTCGATTTTATTAAGTTTGGTAGTTGTGGCTATTAGAACAACTCCATCTTGCTTTTCAAAGCTGCAAATTGTAATGCATATTAAGGAAATTTGTTGGAAATTTAATTGTTAATAATATCAAAATAAAAAGGTTATGATGAACAATTATGTGAACTTGGCAAAATCCTCCGCTATGAATGCTCTACCTAACCAGTCTTCCAACATGGCCTAGTGTTTAACAAGTTTTCAAACTTCATGTTTGCATGCTAATGACAATAATCTGACACTAATAAATAATGAAATTCATGTTGTACCTTGGGATTAAATCAATTAGAATGACGTATCTAGCTAGTGATTATATTTATTAGGAACATGTAGCAAATATTAGATTGATTATTAAGGGAAGGTTTCTCTTATTTATACTTTATATGGCTACATCTATTTAAAGACTTAGTGCATTGAATAGAATATGCTTTTGTCAAAATAAATGATTTGAAGTGTTCTAGTGCACTTGATGTTTGAATCACCTTGTAACAAAAATCAACGTCTGCAGTATCCAATGATATTAAGCCTTCCCCACTGCCAGTGATTGCCCTTCCTCTCTGCATCTATGCACAATTTTCTCTCTTGACTGCCACCCTCTTTTATATATTGCATTTCACATATATCAAGCTTAACATTTACTCCTTCACGAATCTCATTTACCAAAACAAATATGCATCGTGGTAACTTATCTTGGATGTATCACAAGTTCATTCATAACTAGTATAAAAAATAGGCTTACAGTGACCCTTGATGTAATCTTATTTTTATAGGAAAAACTTCCGTTAATCCATCCGGAGTCTTCACTCTTGTCATTACATCATCATCGTATATATCCTTAATACTCTCAATATACGCTACGCTAACACCTTTCTTTTCTAGAACTCTCCATATAAATTCTCTCAAGACTGTATCATAAGCTTTCTTTATGTCAACGAATATCATGTGTAAGTCATGCTTCGTTTCTCAATACTATTCAATCAATTGTCTAAGAAGATGTATACCTTCTACCGTAAACCTTTCAGGCATGAATCCAAATTAATTTTCAGCCACCTTGGTTTGCTTCCTTAATCTTTTTTTTTATCACTTTTTCTCAAAGTTTCATAGCTTAAGCTCATCAGCTTAGTGCCTTTAATTCGCACAATTGTGTATGTCTCCTTTATTTTTATACAGGACACCAAAGTACTTAACCTCCACTGATCCGACATTTTCCCCATGTTCAGTATCATGTTGAATAATTTCGTAGGTCATTCAATACCCTACTTCCATAGATGCTTATATATCTCTATTGGAATATATACAATAGCTTTTCCATTTTTCATCTTGTCTATGCTTTTCCAACCTACTTAAATTTCCTAAGCTAAGTTGGTCATCTAATCATTCACTGAAAAGTTGATGAAAATACCTCATCCAACACTCCTTTATTTTCTCATCTACCCTATTGGATTCATCTATAATGCATCATATTCGGGTAAGGTTCCTTGTTTTCCTCTCTCACTTTAGCTATTTCTTTCACCTTCTTTTGTAATAAGTTTTCAATACAAGCGTTCGAACGATTTATTCTTAGCTTTACTCACTGTTTTCAGGACCTCCATCTTAGCAACTGTATTCTTTTTAAAGTTGCCTTTGTTCTTGAAAGTGTAAGAGTGACTTATAGGTTGTTCCTTTTTAATTTCTCTTGTACTTCTTTTTCCACTGCCAAGATTCTTTATTTGGTAGTGTGTCCTCTTCACTCACTAAATATGCTCTTCCCATTGTTTTTAAATTTGGCGTCATCTAATCCCATATTATATTCGAGCCACCATGTATATTCTCCTAATACTTGTGCTTCTACCTCTCCTTGAAGATATTTTATTTTCTATCCTTTAACTTCCACCATATAATCCTTGGAGTCATGCACATTTTCCTTTCACTAATATTATAATTGAAGCGCATATCTAACATCACTAACCTATGTTAGGTGGTTAAGTTTTCTCTAGGGATGACCTTGCAACCTTTATAAATGTTTGTATCTTTCCGCCAAACCATAAGAAAGTCAATTTGTAACTTATTGTTCCCACTTTTAAAAGTAACCAGGTGTTCTTCTCTCTTCTTAAAATGCGTATTAACTATTGTAAGTTCATATGATAGCACAACATCTAATATAATTTTTCTTCATATTTTGTTCCAAAATTATAGTCCTTATACGCCCTATCATATTTCACATTTTTTAATCGTATATATCCACTTAGATCCCATGTTAAAATCATCTCGTTTCTCAAAATTTTTTATACTATATTATCTAAGTCTTCCCATAACCTATGTTTGGCATCTTCATCTAATCCTGTTGGTGTTGGAAGTACCAGCTAATCGAACATTGTTTTGATATTGGCAAAGGGTTTAAAGTTAAGATGTGTTGTGATATAACAAGCTTACTTGAGTGTACAGGCAAGACCTAGTTGAGGCTAGACAACGAAATCCTAGTCAAGGGATTGGGCACGAAGTATTAGTCATGTGGACTGGGCAGGAGACTTAGCAGATCGCGACATCGGGCAGAAGTCTTAAAGGCTCGCTGCCATCAGGTGAAAGTCTAGGCAAGTCGAGGATCAAACGTCTAGCGGAAGTCCGAAGGTCAAGATAAGCAAAAGTCCAAACGTGTTTGGTAAAAGGTAAACTCTCCTTAGAGGAGTAGGTAAGGACGCGTTACCCATTAAAGGAACAGTATACATCGATCCGACCGAGGGTTTC
>JBBPFQ010000064.1:6091771-6102372 GCA_037974815.1 Kaempferia elegans
ATCAGGATGGTTTCCTTGGTTTTGGTTTGATACTTGTTACATTATCTACAACTATGTTAGACTTGTGATGTTTTGTGTTTAATACCCATGGATTATTTTCTATATCGTGTTTTGGGTATGCTACCCACGTTTCTTATTTTCCGCTGTGATGTTTTCCGTATGGTTATGAATTTTGCGAGGTTTTCTTTCGTGATAGCGGTGGATAGTTTTATATAAATAAACTGTGTAGTTATGCTTAGTTTTCTTTATAGTATTATAAACTGTGTGGAATGCTTGCTATTTATTTTTATTTGTTCCGGCCGTGTTGAACGAGGTTGGAGGATTGTATTCAGGATTCATATTGTCACCGGTATAGGGGAGATGCTGCCGAATTTTTGTCTAGTAGGGACTCCCTCGGGGCGTGACATTAGGTCACCCTATAGCTATAAATAAAGGGGGTGGTGGCTCACTATGTAACTTTTGGCATATTTTCATCTAAAGCATGGTGACACTCTAACTTGTTGGTTCTTTATTGAACTAGATCTTATCAAGGCATTCCCTTGTGGCGTTTAAAGACTTATCAACCTCAATCCCAAGGTTTTAGCGTCTTCCATCTTCTTTACTAAGGGTCGTGCTTTTCTAAGCATTGGGTCGAAGTTTCCTTTTCATCCCTCTTATCGATTTAGTAAATCTTCTTTCATCCTTTCTTCCATTCGTTTTGGGTTCTTGAGATCTTTCTCCTTGGGTTCACATCACTCTTGCACTGTTTTTTCTTGCCACATACAACCCTTCGTTTGTCTAGATAACTCGACATTCGAAGTTAACTAGTGCTTAATCAACAATTCCTATTGATATAGTATATTTTAAATTAATTCGATATTCCCATATACTTGTGGGTGTATCAAGTTTTTGGCGGCATTGTCGGGGACTGTTTGCATTAACATTAGTTAACTAGGATATGGATTGCTCTAGATATTTGAATAGTCTTTCCTTTTCTATATGTAAAATCCAAAATTATTTTGCATTTTTTTTCCTTTCATAATGCATTTTCTTTTCATGTTAGTTTTGTATTTTTGTTTTGCCTTGTTATTTTTTTTTTATCATGGGCACTAACATATCTAGCAGGTTGTCAAAAGAAACTTTCACACCCATATCCATTGATGAAGAAAAATATGATTCAGATTCTGATCAATTGTTATTATTTTCTAAAAAATGTGGTAGCACGTCTCATCCAGCTGCTATATGTCACTTCTTCCATATAGCTGCCCACCTCCCCCATGGAGCTTCAAAATCTATTCCAACCTTCACAACAAGACATATATGATTCCGCTAAAAAACTTGGAGCAATGAATGGGGAATCAATTAGTTTCAAAATTTTCAACACCAACATACTTTTGAGGAAGATGTGCAATTCTAATCACAGCAACAACAACTCCAGACTCACTTCAACACTACAATCAAGATTGGATTAATCATCAAAATTTTGATTACAATTGAAAGCAAAATGTTGAGCAATTTTCTCAAGTAAGTCAGAGTCCAATAGAAGTTCAAGATTTTGATTCACTATCAAGTGGTGAGATGACTAACTTGGAGGACTCCCAACACTCAAATATTCTTGCTCCTAGTCAGATGAAGACCACAGTTCAAGATCTAGAAGAACTCTTTGTCCCACGAGGGGTTTGGGCACTATGAGCATTACTACAAATGGATGAAAACATTGCCTCTGAATCCGTGTCCCACCAAGCCTCCTCTGATCCTCTATATGATGTAGATGATGTTGTAATAGGAAGTGTAGGGGAGTGTACTAAAAGAAGCAGTATCTCATTAATCACCTCCTATATCCTCAAAATTGCTCGACACTATGAGTTTTGCAAGATTAGAACATGTAGTGGATCCATGTGTAGGAGATTGTAATGTGGTATCAATATCCCAAGAATCACTACATTTAGTTGCACTTTTACCTCCACCAAAGTGAACCATCATTTGATCATGTTGATATCACATCTACTAGTTTAGATCTTGCAGGTAACTTTCACCTATGCAATGTAAGTATTTCTAGTGATCTTTCTGAAACCATTATAGAAGTACATGTATTAGATTTTATTGGATGTGATTATTATGATATACACTCAGTTTGTTTTAATATAGTTTTAGTTTTATCTTATATACTATGTCTGTGGGAGGTTTGTTTTTCCTTGGGGTGTGTAGGTTTTCATGGAGCCTATAATTGGAAGCTCAATCTGAACTGTATCCGACCTCTTGAAAGAACACACAAGGAGACGAATATGGGGAGAGTGGTGCTATATTACATTGTTCACATGACCACAACTCTCCTCATAATAACATGGGCTATTGGAAGAAAAGTCCAGAAGTATTCTACTCCAGCCAGATCAAGATTTAGATGAGCCTAAATAAGGGGTCAAGCTAATGATCTTAAACAAACGCTTCTTGGGAGACAACCCAAGTTCAATTCACTTTTCATATAGTTTCTTTCTTGTTTCTTTACTTTGTTAATAAAGATCCCTTATCCCCTACTTAGTTTTTCTTGTCTATTCTTTTTGTATGATTCATTAATTAGGAGGGTTGTGTTGATGGAGGAGTATATTTTAAAGCTTCAATGATATTGTTATTTGACACGCTTCACTTGGTAACTGATCTTCCTTTCATATCTCTTCAAATTTGGTTTTGTGTTCAAATTTGGTTTTGTGTATAGTGGATTGTAGATTAGTTTTTGTTGCATAATAAAAATGTCCTAGTTACATCATACATCATGTCATTGATGCTATTGATGGATTCCGGAGAGAAAATGGAGCAAAAATGCATATTCAAGCAAATTTGGAAGTAGATGTCTAGCGATGTTGCCATGTTCATCATAGGATATCAGGGTCAAAACGAAGTCAAAATGGACCCAAATTACACACACATATCCCTGACTTGATAAACCATACGACTATGGAAGTTTCTGCACAAGATCATATGAGCAAAAGCCACAGGCGTGCAAGGATCCAAATTACAGTGCGGACCAATTGTAAAACAACCATAAATTTATGCTTAGTAGGAGTTTCAGGTCTATTCAAATTGGAGAATGCGGGAGACTTCTAGTTCTAAAACTTTCATTCAGACATGGCCGTGTGATTCTGCACAGCGGTGCCTCGCATGGCCATGTGAAGGTCGCACGACCATGTGACTTTGCCAGTTGGAGATATGCTCTATTTCAAAAACAAAGCCCTCCACGGCTGTGGGAACTCTCACATGATCGTGTGAATTCACACGACCATGCATTTTTTGGCCGAAAAAACCCCCCACACGGTCGTGTAGCGGGCTATGTGGAGCAGAGTGGAGCCTATAAATAGGGGGTTTTCCCCTTTTCTTGCATCTTTGGACACCGTACGCTAAGGGGCTCCACCCCTAGGATTGGAGAAGGGTTCTCCAAATTGGGAGAACCCAAGATCTACGCCAAGAAGATGTCTCCGGTGATCCATCCACCCCGAGAGCAAGAAGATTAATCAAGAAGACCGGCACAACAATGATAAGCATTCCTTTGCTCTCTTCCTTTGGTGTTTGGATATGGATTGCTTAGATCTATTGTCTCTTGATTGTAAGCTCCTTGAAATGAAGTAGATTCTCTAGATATAGGATGTAGGAAGTAATTGGATGCGATGTTGATGTATGAACTATGTATTTGGACATATGTGGTTCTTATTGTCATGTTCTATTGTGTGTTATGCCTTTTATATGTTTGACGAAATGTGTGAATGGTATAAACATGTAGATGTGAGGGATCTTGTCTCTATATTATGGTTGCTACTAGGGTGGATAGCCAGGCGAACATCTTGTGCCCTTAGTGACAGAGGTGCATTGGTACTTACCCACGTCCTAGAGTCAAAAGATCTTAATATAGGGACTAATCCTTGTTAGGACATTCTAATTAGAGTTGACACTCCAGTATTAGTGTTACTAAATGACTTGTGTAATATAGAGACGTATGACCGGGGAGCCCAAGAGAAAGGCGTAATCCTTTAATCAGACTTTCTATATTACCTCTTCTACTTAGTAGCATTGAATACCGGTAACCTAGTTGGAATCCCTATAAATGTAAGCATGGAATTGAGGATATGATCAAGACTTGGGGATGTTAACTAGCATCACAATGAAACTGAAATCCTTGAATCTACCTATTCACCCATCAACCTCACTCCTCCCCTCTCTCTTCTCTTACCTCTTCATCTCTCTTTCTCTTGCCACATACAACCCTTCGTTTGTCTAGATAAATCGATGTGCGAAGTTAAATAGTACTTAATCAATAGTTTCTGTGGATACTATATCTTTTATTTTACTTCGATATTCCCATATACTTGTGGGTGTATCGACATTAAAAGATAAGTTTCTTGTAGTTTTCTCCTTCGATCTTCTTGGATCTCCTTGGATGAATTGTAAGATTCTTTCTCCTCATTCTTCCTTTGATTTCCCTTCTATGGATTGATAGAAGATTGTGTTCTTGACTGTGAGGTGTAATTGTGAGGATGATTGATTGTAATCTTGGATATTGGCCTTGTAATCCCTTCTTGATGAGATTCTTAGATTTGGTCTTTGGAATGAATTGATCTAATCTTGTGGATGATTTCTTGTGAGATTAGATTGTTATCTTTGAATTGCTATTCTTGGACATATATAGATTCTTGATGTATATGATTTGATCTTGGATGAATTATATGTGATCCTTTTGATATATGTCCATGTGATGTTGTGGATTAATCTTGTAGGTTATAACCTTTGTAATTGGACAATGGATATTAAGCTCCTGGATGAATTAGGATTGCACAATGATTCTTTTTTATTGTCATAGTACTCCATCATGAGGCAACATATATTATTTAGTGATAGCTGATGATTTTTCAAGATATATGGTTTGGTGTATTTTATGAAATATAAGGATGAAACAATAGAAATAATCATAGGATTTATCAAGAGAGTAGAGAATGAAAAGAAATTTAAAATCAATCGAATTTGAAGTGATTATGGTGGTGAATTTTTTAGCCAAAACTTTTCTAGTTTTTGTTTAGAAAATGAGTATAAGCATGAATTTTCTTGTCCAAGAACACCTTAACAAAATGGTGTAGTAGAAAGGAAAAATCGTGCCTTACATGAAGCGACTAGAACTAAGCTTAATGCTAACTCATTGCCTAGTTATTTTTGGCTGGAGGCGATAAATACCACATGTTATATTCAAAACCGTGTTTTAATTCATCGATTCTTTGGAAAAACACCATTTGAAAAAGTCTTTTGGTTGCAAGGCTTATATCCTTAAATACCAAGGATAACTTAGGAAAATTTCAATCTAAGTCGGATGAGGGAATCCTAGTAGAATACACATCTACTAATAGAGGATATAGAGTTTATATAAGAGGCCTCAAATGATTGAGAAATCATCGGATGTTGAATTTGATAAATCCACTACCACCTATCCTAGAAAATCCTCCATTGCTAAGGATATAATTGAAGAAAATCAAAATATTACCCAATGAATTAAAAATTTTCAATTAGGGGGTATTGATCAAAGGGGAGGTAGAAATGTGTTCAATGATGAAATAACACAGAAGTAATGATCATTTTGAAAGTGATGAATCCATGGTTCCTATAACTTTAAGGACTCATCAAGATCATCCTATGGATCAAGTTGTTGGAGATGTCACACAAGGAATAAAGACTAGATCATACTAGTCAAGTTGATCTAATATCTTAATTTCAGTTAAAATTGATTGATGAAGCCTTAATTGATGTGGATTGGATCCTAGCAACGCAAGAAGAGTAAAAATCAATTTGAGAGAAGTGAAGTATGGGAATTAGTTCCAAGGTCCAAGGATAGTACAATTGTTTCAACAAAATGATTCTTTAGATATAAATTAGATGACCAAAGAAAAAATCACTAGAAATAAAGCTAGGTTTGTAGCTAGATGTTTCAATCAAGTTGAATGAATTGATTATGATGAAATTTATGCTCCAATTGAGAGGTTAGAGTCTATCCGAATACTATTAGGGTATGCTGCTTACATGAGTTTCAAACTCCATCATATTGATGTGAAATAGGCATTCCTAAATGGAGTTATTAAGGAAGAGGTTTGTGTAGAGCAACCACCCAGATTTGAAAACTTAGATTACCTAAATCATGTTTACAAGTTTAAGAAAGCCCTATTTGGACTAAAACAAGCTCCCCGGGCTTTGTATGAAAGACTTTCATCTTTCCTAATCTCTAAGGGTTTTAGAAGAGGCACAATTGATCCAAACTTATTTTTGGAGTTTAAAGATAAAGATATTTTTGTTGCTCAAGTTTATGTTGATGATATTATTTTTGGTTCAACAAATGATGAGTTTCTTGATGAATTTATCAAACATATGGAAAATGAATTTGAAATGAGTCTAGATGGGGAATTAATTTTCTTTTTAGTATTGCAAGTCAAACACACTATTGAATGAACCCACGTCTATCAAACCAAATATGCTATGGAAATTATCAAGAAATTTGGTTTAGAAAATACTAAAGTCGTGTCTTCCCTTATGGGCACAAACACTAAGATAGATAGTAATCTAGAAGCAAAATTAATTGACCCAAAACAATATAGAAGTATGATTGGTACCTTATTATACTTAACTGCTAGTAGACCGGATATACTATTTGCAGTGAAATATGTGCAAGATACCTATCTTGTGTAGGGTCAAATAGAGCGATAGGGAGGGGGGGGGGGTGATATTGCAACAAAAAAATCTTCAGATTTAAAATATGGTTTAGTACGTAGTGGTAATGTAAAAGAAATAACGACATTGCAATTTACTTTATTCGGAGTCTATAGCAACTCATACTCGAAGGCCCACACTCCTTGAGTGCTTACTTTGGGCAATTCACTAGCAGTTCAAGAAATTACAAATTAATCACAAGAATGTTGACTTTAAGTGCAAAAAATAAACTAAAAATTATAACGACAATCTTTACAGATCTAAATCGGAAGCTCAGAGTTGTCGGAGCGATTTCGGCATTGTCGGAGTCTCGTTAACGCAGCACATAGAAGCAAAAATTTATCAAAGTTTAATTTTGAAGTTGCTGGTCGAATCCTTATATACGATTTCTCCAGGCGCCCCTTTGGGGCCAAACGTGGCGCATCCTCACAGAAACTTCATCTGTGAAGTTTTATCATCTCCAGGATGCCAGAACCTGGTCCGACCGCCTGGACTGTCCGGGCGGCCTCATCCTGATTTCTCAGCACTGAGGGTCCTAAAAAACAGAGTTAGTACTACATAATAAAAGAGATATTTCCTATAACACAGAGTTAGCACAGGTAATATGCAACTAGAAAGTGTGTGGTGTGCTTATGAACAGTTAATACTGTCTTGGTCCTGACTTTCATGTTTTACTAGAAACCTTAGGTTAGACTGACACCTATTATTCCCTCACCAAGGGATCGTGTCCTCACCTACTCCACTCCGGAGAATTTACCTTTTGCCAACCGGTACCTCCGGTTGGACTTTTGCTGGCCTTCGAAGACCTGAATCTCAATGATGTCCAATCCTCGGCCCCTCTTGACTCTTATCCGCTGTCCTCGCTCGGCAAAGTCTTGTGCTTGTTCCCCGAACCAAGACTTCGTGCTAAGCTTCACTCGTCAAGACTTCGTGCTCGGCTTCACTCGCCAAGACTTCGTGCTCAGCTTCACTCACCAAGACTTCATGCCTAGCCTACCTAGGAGTTTCCTGCACACTTAGCAAAACATATTAGTCCACAAAATAAGCTTAAGATTGAAGCCTTTTCCATTATCAAAATAAGGTTCGATCTTTGTGCTTCCGGCATCAACAATCTCCCCCTTTTTGATTTATGATAACCTTAGTTCAAAGTTAACCAAAACCAATTATATAAAAAAACAGGGAAAGTTGATAGATAATTTAAGCATCCCCCTCAAACTATTACTCTCCCAATTAATCAGTTACCATTTGTAATTAAGGAGATGAAACTTAAAGTTAAAAACCCAAGTTAACATTGAAAAATATAACAGATTTTAGTTAACTTCAAAAATTAATTTTGAAAGCTTCAAACATAATTGTAATATGTTAACTTTGAGAACATTTAGAAAACAAAATTGAGCTTCTCTCTCTCAAAATTCTCTCAAAATTAAGTTTGAAAGCTTTGAAAAAGAATTTTAAACTTCTGTTAAGTTTGAAAACTTTGAGTAAAGTTTGAAAAAATACTTTGAAAGAAAAAGAACTTTGAACTTTGAACTTTAAAGTTTAGAAACTTTGAGTTAAATTTGAATAAAAAAACTTTGAAAAAAAAACTTTAAACTTTGAACTTTTAAGTCTAGAAACTTTGAGATAAGTATCAGAGCAATTAAACAAGGGAAAAGTATGTAAGCAAATTAACCATTTTGGCACCCATTCCTAGAGTCCAAGCATAAAAAATATATTAAAGTAAACAATCAGTATTTTTAAACAACTTTAAGTGTACATAACAACAATCAAACTCTTAGTCACCTGTCTAACCCTTTTTGATACTAAATAACTGTCATAAATAGTAGTTTTACTTGGGATAGTCAAGTCAAGTGTAACATTCAAATTAGCTAACATGAGCCATGTTACTTGACTTGATCAATTTTAAATGTATTTATAATAGACTCCAACTTGTAACGATGCACTGAATTTAAATCATCTTAAGTCCAGGACCTAGTCCTAAGCATCTCAACCCAATATAGGTTGTCAACCAAGTTAGTCTTAATGTGCTTGTGAGATGCTGGCTTCTAAATCTATAGGATCATGCAAACTAGGGTTAGATCCAAGTCTAAGTCCAAATCAAAGAAAACTCCTAGTTTTGAAGTGGGTAAGTTTTAAAATAAAATAAGTCTAAGTCTTTAAAAAAACATTTTGAAAAGTTGAACAAGTTTTTCAAAACAAATTTTAATTTTGTAAGGAATAAGCATTTTAAAAAGAGACTTAAAATGAAAAATTCATTTAAGGAATAAGCATTTTTCAAAAAACAATAAGATTAAAAATATATTCTATCAGGCACATGCCAAGCTGTCTTCTTAGTGAACTAAACTCAGACTCAGGTAGAGGCTTTATAAAAATGTCAGCTAAGTTGGATTTTGATTCTATATGTTGAACTATAATGATGAATTGGAGTTTTTATAAGATTAATTAAACTAATATTATCATTAAAAATATTAGTGTTAGTGTAGTTTAAATGAAAATCTTTAATTGTATGAATCATCCATAATAGTTGTGCTACACATTCTCCTAGGTTAACATATTCTACTTCAATTGTAGATAATGCAACACAATGTTGCTTTCTACTATACCAACTGATTAGACTCTGACCGAATAATTGACAACTTCCCCTTGTACTCTTTCTGTCCAACTTGTATCCTGCATAATCTGAGTCAGAGTACCCTAATAATTCAAGATTTGAGGTCCTAGGATACCAAATATCTACATTTTGGGTGCACTTAATATATCTAAAGATTATTTTTATGACACTTAAGTGGGATTCCTTAGCACAGGTTTGGTACCTAGCGCAAATACCTACTGCAAACAAAATGTCAGGTCTATAAGCAGTTAGGTAAAGAAGACTTCCTATGTCACTTCCAAAATATTTTAAGTCTACAGACTTACACCTTCAGGGTCATTATCTATTTTTACATTTGTTGTCATAGGGGTATTTATGTCATTTGAATTTTCCATTTTGAATTTCTTAATTAATTCTTTAGCATATTTGGATTGGTGAACATAAATGTCATCTCTAGTTTGTTTAGTTTGAAGTCCAAAAAAGAATGTTAGTTTACCCACTAAGCTCATTTCAAATTCATTTTCCATTATTTTTATAAATACTTTTAGGAAATTTATGTTGGTTGAGCCAAAAATTATATAATCTATTAAATTTGGGCTATAAAAATATCTTTTTCTAAGGTCTTAACAAATAGGGTTGATTCAATTTCGCCTTAGAAACTAAGTAGGTGGAGGATAGTCTTTCATACCAAGCCCTAGGAGCTTGTTTCAAACCATAAAGGTCTTTTCTAAGTTTGAAAACATGGTTAGGGTAGTCTAAGTCATCAATGTCAGGCGGTTTACCTACATAGACTATTTCTTTTATAAACCCATTTAGGAAGGCTGACTTAACATCCATCTGATATAACTTGAATCCCCCATGAGCTATATAGGCTAGTAACATTCTAATTGACTTTATGATAAGATCGCCTAGTATCGGATTGCCTTGAGATTCAGCTTGGAGAAGGATATTGACGCCACCCTCAAGAAAGATAAGAAGGTGAGTTATAAATCATGGGTGTTTAATCGCCACAAGTTGCCTTGATAAGATCAGATTTAGTTCTTTGCCTAAGAACTCAAAGGAAGTTCTCACAATAGAGAAAACTCAGATTTCATTCATAACCTCAAACTTGCTTAGCCATACAAGAGTTTCATCCAATATATAGACTTAGTGGTGGATGAAACAATAATCTCTTCCACACTTCCCACTAAGATCGCCTCGTATCGGATCGCCTTGAGATTCAACTTGGAGAAGGATATTGACGCCACACTCAAGAAAGAAAGGAAAGTGAGTGATAAGTCATGGGAGTTTGATCGCCACA
>JBBPFQ010000064.1:6107661-6122438 GCA_037974815.1 Kaempferia elegans
TCTTGTAAATTATGGCCAATACCAGGTATATAAGCAGTGATTTCAAATCCAGAGGTTAATCGTACTCTGGCAACTTTTCGTAAGGCAGAGTTTGGCTCACAAACAAAACAGGTACTTTGGTCCAATTTTTGGAGGTGCGTGCAGAATCCATATTTCCCTAGAATGGTTCTCGCTCTCCTATAACTCTAACTAAGAAGGTTTCCACTTTTCACTCAGAACAGAAGTTTTCGGGAAAAAGAACCAAGTTGGCAACAGTCGAACGTTAAGTCCCAGATATAGCTCAGCGAACTAGCCAAGGGTCAAAGTACCAAGGCAATCGACAATCGAAGGTCGAGGTTCCAAGACAAGAAATAGGGTGTGAAGCAAAGCGGTTCTCTGGTGCAAGCTCTGGTATTTAATGAAAATCTTTTCCTGTCAATATGGACTCGGGATAGCGGAATGCCTGTCTAAGGGGTTACCGGGAGGATAGGAAAATACTTAATAATAGATAGGCACACTAGAAAGAAAGCCCTGGGTGAAGAGAAGAGTGCGTCCCCATTGGGTAGGGAATTAAGAGGCAGAACCTGGAGATTCACCAATGAATGACTATATTAGTTAGATAGTATGCAGGATGGAACCGGGTACAAAACCGATTCTCTTATAATATATAAGGGGTTCGTGAATAAGATGTCCTGCGCTCAGACTTAGAGTGAGAGTGACCCCGATAAAGCAGACAACCTGGAGGGAATTCACCAAAAGGCTGCCAGGAAGGAAAAAGTCACTCGCTACTCTGAGCCCCTAAGGGGGAATAACTAAGACGACACAAAAGCTGTTACGCCATTGTATGTTCCATGTTGACCGTCAAAAAACTCGCTGAAAAACGGAATGAGCCATGTTTACCGCAACTATTCCAGTAAAAATACACCCCATATCAACATTCTAAGAAGAAATGCAAGAGAACGAACTAAAACTAGAATAAACCCATAAATGACATTAAAGAACGACCAAAGCTATCATTGACGTTAGAATGGGAAATTAGAAAGATAGAGAAGCCATCCAAGCCCGAGAGGCCTTAAAATAGCTCATCATCGAGCCTAATAATATACAAAAGCCATAAATCCCTTAATAAAATAAGCCAAAATGTATTATATAATATATAAATTATATAATATACAAGAAAAAAATAAATCAAATAATAACAAAAAGAATGCAAATA
This sequence comes from Kaempferia elegans, assembly GCA_037974815.1. Taxonomy (NCBI): domain Eukaryota; kingdom Viridiplantae; phylum Streptophyta; class Magnoliopsida; order Zingiberales; family Zingiberaceae; genus Kaempferia; species Kaempferia elegans. The sequence continues at coordinate 6,108,857 of JBBPFQ010000064.1, forward strand.
ATATTAATATATAAGATATTATAAAGGAAATACAGTTAATAAAATATACCCTAAAAGTATTATATATTATATTTATGCAATTAATACAAAAAATACAACAAATAACGTTAAAATAAGCCATAAAATCCCTTATATAGTATACAAGAAGTAAGGTACTAATTTTATACAAGAAGTAAGATATTATTTATGAATTGATCCATTAATGTACCTAAGACCTAGAATAATAAATGATAAAATAAATTTAAGACCTTTAATAATAATTTAACCATATTAAATAAAATTTAACAATATTAAATAAAATTTAACAATATTAAAATAATTTTATAGGATCTCTCGTTCGCAACTATTCTTCTCGTTCGCAATAATTTACCGGAATGATATGTTTTCACTTCGCCCAGCATGGTACAAGATTTAAAACCACGCATTCAACTTAGATATGCTTCATCTCCTTCCCTTTTCAACTCCAATTCATTACTGACACCATGCATCAAAACATCGACATGATACCGAAACACTATCATTTCAGTCAATGACCGAAACTTCGTCACGGCTCGAGATTTTAAACCTTGGAACCAAAGACTGAAATTTTGAGTCAAGCCAAGGTTTCGGTCCCTGACCAACTCATGATAGTGCCACTAGTATTGATGTTGGAGATCTGACGAGAACTTCGAAATCAAAGGTAGAGGAAGGAGAGAAATATGAGTGTCGAAGGCACGCGAGAAGAGGCGTTGATGTTGAACGAAGAGGAAGGGGTGGAGGAAGAACTCAGAGGAAGAGAAAGAAGAGGTGTAGAATGAGGTACCGTTTCCATTTCGGCTCAAAGAAAAAGCTAGGTTTTGTTTTAGAGGGAGGAGGAAGTCACTAAACCACAAAGGAAGCTAGCCATAGACCGCTCACTCCATGACACCTATATCGAGGATCTCACATGTTGATTGGCAAGCGGAATGAAAAGATCCATGCATCTCAATAAACACAGCTTGAGATTATTAACCTTGGTCAGAACCTCAATTTTTATTTTTAGGTTAGCTAGTGAAAATAGTATCTCAAGCTCATTTTTTTCAACTCGCTTATCAATCAACATAGTAGGAAAGGGTTAATGACTAAAAATATCACAAACTTTATCACTTCCAATACTCAACTTTAGTAAACAAAAATATCCTCAGTTCATAACCTATTTCTCTTCCTCTATTAATATTTACCATTCATTTACTATTAATTATTGACATAATTACTTAAAATAATTTTATCAAACCCAATTTACATTAGTAATGGCATTATATGGGTGTGTGGGCGGGCACATACATTTACATTCATTTATATTTATATGTATATATATGTTTGTGTCATACATACAGACATATATACATAGATACACATATAATATAGTGTCATTACTCATTACTATATGTTAATTGAGTTTAATAAAATTATTTGAAGCAACCATGCTAATAATTAATAGGAAATGAATGGTTCCCATGGGTTGGCGCAATTGGAACCCTATGGATGTTCTTAATTCCGAGTGAGTGCAAAATGCTATGCATAGGGTTGCTGCACTAGGACAAAACACCCCTGTGATTTACCTTGTATCTTGCCATGGGAAGGCGATACTAGTCGTTTGGGATGAGCAATATCACCTTTTGCTCCAATAGTAAATGAATGGTAGACCCACAAATTGGCCCAGTTGGTACTTACATGGGTGTTTGTTCCAATAGGTCTTGACCAGCGGTGATTTACCTTACTGTATCTTACTATGGGTCGGACCACTTAGGATGAGCAATATCACAATTTGCTCTAATAGTTGATGAATGGTAAATATTAATGGAGTAAGAGAATTGTTGGAAGTTTAAATAAGTTATGAACTTAAGATATATTTGTTAACTAACGGTAACGTTAGGTTATATTTAGTCATTAACCCTTTCCCATTATGTTGTTGATGAAATAGTTGAAAAAATGAGCTTAAGATACAATTATCACTAGCTAACCTAAAATAAAAAATATATATATATAAAAAAAAAAGAGAGATTCGGACCAAGGTTAATAATATCAAAGTCATTTTTATCGAGATACGTGGAGCATTCCATTCTCCTTGCCAATCAGCATATGAGATCTTCGATATAGGCATCATGTAGTGAGGCGACTATGGTTAGCTTCCTTTATGGTTTAGTGACATCTTCCTCCCTCAGAAACAAAATTTAGCTTCCTCTTCCTCGGAGCTGAAATTGAAATGGTAGCTCACCCTACACCTCTTCTTTATCTTCCTTCGAGTTCTTCCTCCACCCCTTCCTCTTCGTTCAATGCCGACGCCCCTTCTCGCATACCTTCGACGCTCATATTTCTCTCCTTCCTCTTCCTTTGACTTCAAAATCCCCTTTCCCTTCGTCACATCTAGTGTGTGACTATAATTGGATGATAAAACTAAGGAAGGGATATAATTGTTAAAGTTGAAATTGGCTAGCATTGATTTCTTCAAATTGAAGGGTGGGAATAGGTTAGAAATATTTTATAGTTAAACCTGATTCTAAAATATCAAAAAGAAATCCATCCCAAAGAGGCAAAGTTTCAATATTTAATGCACTCTAGAATTTGAAGTCCTAATCAACTAGGGGGCTAACTTCAAACCAAGAAAGAAAATGGGGCAACATGTAGAGTGCAATAAAACAAAATATGTAGCAGCTAAATTAAATATTTGAGAAAGATACAAAATGGAGGGTGTAATAAAGATTTTTGAGACCCGGCTAAATCCAATCCAAAGTAAATAGTAACTTAAGTGGGAGAACTCATTAGTTAAATAGGCACATGCTCACATAGAATTAGATGTAGAGTGGTGTAGATCGGCATTGACAGAATTTATCATTCCACCCGCTGCTTGACACCGAGAGCAACAGCCTCCTATGTGAGGTCACGAGGCCATCACGATCTCGAGGCTACCTCCATGAGGTTGCGAGGCCACCACAACATAATCGTTTTTTTGTTTTTTAATCTTTTCTTTTCCTTCCTTGTTTATTTTTTTTATAATTAATTCCTTTCCCTCCCCTTTCCCTTCCTCATTAATTTTTTTCACCTCCAATAATCAAACACTAAATGCCACTTTAAAGATATAGGAAAAAACACATTATTAAGGAAAAAATAAATATATTTCATATTTAAAAAAGTACCAAAACCTTATCAGCACAACACGATATAGTACTAAAACCATACAGTTATAAATCGTCGAAACTCCAACACAGCTCAAAATTTTATATCTCGCATGCACATACAAATTAAATGTGGAAGTAAGTAATCTCAATACTACTTATCATATTAACATCTGATTAGGCACAAGACAACTACACACTTATAAAGCCTAGGCTAATCAAATTTTCTCTAATATTATCTTAAGGTTTGAGAGAAGCTTAAACCAACCCAAAATAGTTAACCGCAAGGAAGCCTGCTCACGTGTTCAGTTAAACAAGTACCCAACCACACAGACTAGCAATGTGAGACCAAGTATCTAAGAATAAAGCATCTCTAGTTGACTAGTTCAAACTCGATTTTCATGAAAATAAACAAAATTTCTCAATTCTATCAGCTTAAACTTGTATCTGAACTGCATATAGAGGTAACATAATCTAGGGGGAATTGGTTCTTGTCCAAATCTCTAGGCTAAATATAAAAATTTCTCACTAATCAAAGCTTCAAATTTTAAGTTTCAGCCATTTAGCAAAACTACACAAAGGAAAGTATAAGCACATCGCAGCTGATATCCTCTCTCTCAAATATGTTAGGTTTCCAATGAGGTAGAAGTATAGAGAATATAATCAGAAGATCTCATTTAACAATTCTAAAATGCTATTAAGGTAATGAGTCTCTTGACATATAGGCCATATATCTAATACCCTCCCATAACATATAAATTAGTTACCAAAGGAATTTACCATTTCCCAATCTGAGAGGCTAAAATTTGCAAAAAATTACCAACTAGGATATAATGCACCTTAAATACCCTAGAAGTATCCAAGAGATATGCGGCCACACGCCCAGTCCTTTGAAATTCAAAATTAAAGCCTTTCAAAACAATGGTAAGATTAAGAAATACAATAAAAGAGAGTCGACCAATGCATAAACAGTTTGAGACAGAAAAAACAGAGAGAAAATTATGGTTGACCTTGTAGCGCAAAACACGAGAATCAAAATCTTTCCACATATCAGATAAAGCTTTTAGAAACTCTGACTTCTGCATATTATCTCTTTCCTGTGAATGCACAATATTATTCCAACCCATATGAGCTGACTCCCACCATCTATATAATTAGGCTATCTATATGCAAAGAATGAAAAGTAGAGGATCGCACAAGCATATGGTCCAGGAAGCGAAGAGCACGCAATCGGGTATCATCACGAAAAAAGGAAGAACCTGCATTGCCAGAAAACAGCATTAAGGATTTTCTAGCATGTAGCCAAACAAAATCAAAGTTTTATCCATACATATGTATAAAGCAACCAGTGTGTCAAACTCATGTTCCTAAGGAATACTAATGATGCTCCAAGATATCACTAACAAGTGGAAGCTAATTTTAAGATCCCTAGTTCATCCTTTCAACCATTGTCTAAGATCACAAACAGAAGAATGTGTTAACTATCGGGTCAGAGTACATAGATTTATCCATCCATTGGCCATCATGTATCACGTCATTCAAATTTTAGATCCCTAAATAAACTTCCTTCAGGTCTCTCTTCACCTTACCATCTAAACTTTTCTCCTTTATTTCAAAACACCATACATTAAATCTTTTTAACAGTACATTTAAACCAAACAAAAATTGTTAATATGACTGTAACTTTGACTTGGTTTCTTCAAGAGAGATGAAGTTGGCACACTTAGATACATAATAAAGAATCAAAAAACTAGGCAAGTAGATGCTTCATTGTTTCTCTCTTTTTAATAGAATCCTTTGCAAACATAAATAAAATAAAAATTCCATTTAGGTGATGAAGATTACACTGCACAAACTAATTTACCTTACAAGTAATGGACATAGCTCTTACCAGTGAATTCTAATGCACTTGGCCTAGAGCTCTCATCCATTGATAACATCCTTCGCAGGTCGACAACCAATTCCGGCGGAATAGCAGAGAAAGTTTCACTTGTTAAATATGTCATACTATTTGTGTACTGAAACATAAAACAATTAAGTTTATAGCAAGAAATAAGAGACAGAGAAAACTGATTGTGATAAACTTTCTTTAAATATTTTCAAAGTAATCAAGTGGATAGAAACTAAATTTTGTTCACAGTAATAGAAAGAACCAAATTGTATATTTTACCATCTTAACATTATTATGACAATCCAGAAGAGGCTTCCGGGCAATCAAATGGTAGACAAGGCAACTAAAACTAAAAATATCACACGAAGATCCTGATGATGTTGCATTGTTGCGAACCAATTCTGGAGCAGTATAATTTAGTGATGGCTGGATCGGTAAGGCTGCATCCTCAACATCATACTCCTGCATGAAACCAATTCATCCATGAAAATAACAAGACCTACCATAAATAGATCAAGGCATGTTGATTTGAAGATGTGGTTGAAAGTTAACAAACAATAATAATTGTAATTATCAGTCATTATCAATATGAGGATTAATATCAGATAAAAATCCTGATCTTACTCGCCTCTTGCTTAATTGTCTAAAATACAATGCAAACTCTATGTAAAAGAATAAAAAACAAAAATGAACCAAACAACATACGTACATACAGAATGATTGAAACTGACCGCATAATGAAATATCTGTGTTGAGCCACTTGTAGCCTGGTCAAGCGGGACTGCGAACCCAAATCCACCTAGTTTCCAAGCTCCACTTGATGTAATAAAGACCGACTGAAGAAACAAAGAGATATGAGCATTAGGCTCTTGATAAAACTAAAAGTTAGTTAGAGAGTTTCTGAAGAATAGCCACATTAGATAATATCTAGCAACTGGAAGGTCACAGATTAAAGACAAACAGAATTGACAGAGAAACAAAATGCAAGTGCAAGCAGATGTGAACAGTATTAGCAAAGAGAAATACCCAATAAATGGAATCTTTGCAGTTGTCCTCCCTACTAAAACCAGTTTCAGTTAAGGGAATTTACGTTTATGCAAGTACATATTCTTGACAACAAATTTATATGGTTTAAATTATTAAGAGGCTTCAAGTTTAAAGTTTAGAATCTCGAGTTATACCAAAGTTTCAGACTCTAATTGGAACGATATGTTTTGTATCATATTATCTTGTCGCGCCCATACAATTTGAATACTTATTTACTTTCAATTAAAAGTGTATACTAATAAAAAACAATTCTAGTAAGGTTATGAGCAATAGATGTTGTCTGCTGAGGTTGAGGTTATGTTTTAGAAGTTAATTGTTAAGTTTATTTTTTGGCGCTAGCTCATGAGATGTTCTGTGGTTGTTGAATGTTGCAATAGTTATTAGTAACACAAATTTGAAACCTATATTTTTGTTCTCATTGCACATATAAAATTTGAGAAAGTTCAAGTTGTAGTCACTTAAAGTTTGATTGTAGATGCCATGACTTTTAACTTCCTGCTTAGGCTTGGACTGTTCTATTACTATTTTGAGTCTAAGAACTTGCATCCAAAATGGGTATACATTGATCTCCAACTTCTACATCTTCAGATATGCAGTAAATTCAAATTGATTCATATTCATGAAATTCAATATTTTTTTTTGTTTTTTATTTTAAAAAACTTTATATGTGACATTGGACAAATGGTAAACACAAACAAACATATTTATCTTTTTTAAAAATAATTTGATGCAATATTAAATCAAATTAAGTATCACACGAATAATTTTTAAAAAAATGATTAACCAAGCTGGGTAACGTCGAGCCTGGGTGACCAGTCTGACCCCACGAAAGTTTTCCAACGGCCACCAGGCAAATCGGAAAGTATTCGTGGTGAGCGGCCCAGAAGCCCAACATCCCTTAATTGCGAGTCTCATTTGGAGAAAAAATCCCTGCAAATGCGCCGTAGCTGGGAATCGAACCGTGAGTGTCTAAGACAACTGAGCGCCCTTGCCACACGAATAATTAAGATAAGTTTAGTGAAACACAGGGCATGCCACCTTATATTGTCTATTGGATAAGACTATCAGTCCTAGCTACATCCTAGTAAAGATCAACCTTCCAAATATTAATTTCTCCACATGTGCACCATATCTCTATCCACCACTAAGAGTTAAACTTAGATGGCACTACTGGAAATAGAATTGGTATTGGCATACAATAAAATACATATATGTCCTGAGTTTTAATATGATGAATCACCATACGTTATATTAAAGCTATAATAAGAAGATGAGAGCGCGATGAACCTTGAAGCTGAGCTAAACTCTATTGCATACCTTGATAATCATGAGCTTCATTTTGTTTACCATCCTATATCAATAATTGATCATGGTTCAAAAATCTCGAGTCATACTAGAGTTTCGAAAGATCGGGATGATATTTTTTCGCTATCATGTTGATGCTTTGACATATGTCAATGGCAAAATGGAGGTGGAAAGAGTGAAGGAAATCAAGAAAAGAAAAGAAAGAGTTATCTACCTAAATTTAAATTTTGTGTTCTATCTAGAATAGTGTAATATTGGCATTATGTTGTCCGAACACAAATTACCAAAAATAATAAACATATTTTAATTCATTTTGATGCGTGCTATATCATGTCAAGCGGTGTTGAGTGTCATCATGACAAGATATTCATTGATATAATTGACACAACAGCACAAGAGAAATTTGAACCAAGTTGTATTAAGTTTTGATAATTTATTAAAACAATACAATTCAAACCTACCACTTGACCCTATACAAAATTCTAAACTATAAGGTTAATACTAATTATTAATGGCCCTAAGCACCATAATCATCATACTAGGTTGCATGCGTACAATCTTTCTCACATGTCCAGGACTCAAGTGTTAGAGGAACATAAGTTTTATAACCATCCAAAACATCTCCATTATCATCACCTCAATAAGAAGTTGATGCTGCTAGCATCATTTCATACTTCTCATCAAACTGCATCATTAGATGGCAACAAAGTTTAATCACTCTCATCATGTTTTTGCACATTAGCAAAGGTGATTACACTCACCCCAAGCATCCCTCATGCTCGTCCTAAGTTATGTGAAAGGAGATAAATCACAGGTCAGCATATAGCTGACCATCAAGAGGCTAGGGGTGGGAGGAGTTTTTCTCCGAAGGCATGCGCCCACCGGGAATTGATCCTGCCCCCATTGTAACAAATATGTCACCTTCTAGTCAACTGGGCACCCTGTGGAGATAATGTTCTTGCTCAATGATAAGCATTGAATGAATTTTGACTAACAATCGACAATTTCCATTGTCCTTCCTTTTAGATTTAGAAAATTTGTCTCACTTTACTAGAGATTGAAAGAAGTGTATTTTTACTTTTGTTTGTATTTGGGGTTGAATTGTTTGAAAATGTTTGGGTCAAGATCTACACGATAGAAATTCTCAGTTGAGATTTATCATCGTCATTATCTTCTTCACTAGCATATTCTCTAGCTTGCACCTTTTTAATCTTTTGAGTAAGAAACTGATATGGACAAAGTGGATCTCCTACTTCATTAAGTAATGGATATTCAACCTCAAGCACTCCACCAATTCATTATTGGATCGCCCTCAAATTAGGTAAATTCAATATCAAATGGACCTACATCATCACTAGACTCCCTTTATTACCCTTAATTGAAAACTTATATTATAGCGTAGACCATCTTATCAAAGCAAGAGCCACTTGAAAACATTGTTTGTAAGAGAATCCATACTACAAACTTTTAAAGATTAGGGTCAATCCTTCTTTTCTAATCACCACTTAGTTGCAAGATAAATAAGTGAACAAAATTAAAATAGTCTTTTATATCTCTTGACAATGATAATAAATTTTTTATCTACCACCATCCATTTTTGTATCGACATAACACCATCAAAGAATGTCAAAAGAGTCATTTACCTCTCAAAATATTCATCTCTTATAAATGGCTGTTGTAGTTAATTCTCTTTTTAATTGTACTCTTGAAATTATACTTCTGAGGATCACTACAAGATAGGGGTGTCAAAATTGAATCTAGCATGATGACCCACCCCAGTCGATCCAAACAAAACAAATTGTGGTTAGAAATTTTCGGGTTCAAATCGAGTTCGAGTTAAAGGGCTTCGGGTTGACCCAAATTTAAGGTTTAGTGGATTTTTTTTGTTAAATTAAATTTTATTTTGAAAATTAAGATGTTTTATGTATATTCATATCAATGTTAGTATGATATTGAAGTATTGAGATAAAAGTGTAGAATTATTGAGAAAATAGTGGGAAAAAAAAGTTGTTTTGAATCATGTAATTCAAGTTATTTGGATCGGGTTCAGATTGGTCGGATTCGGGTTCAAGTTTAGGGGTTTCAGGTTCGAGTCGGGTTCGGGTTGGGATTTAAAAAAAAAATTTCAATCTAACCCGACCAATCCGAATTGACACCCCTACGAGAGGACCCAAGTATGACTACACCTATTCATATGTTAGATTAAGACAATAATCTATAATCATATTATCAATAGTTGATATTGAAATTTTCTTATTATCAAAAATTATCTCAAACTTCTAGTAATTATATCATCATAATGTTGACACATAGTTAGTGACTATAAGCGCCTCTTTATTTCCTCTATCATTTGTAAATTAAGTGATAGTCATTTCTCATTTGTAGTTTCTTGTCCATATCGACCTTGTATAGAACAAGGTACAAAGACTCTAATATCATTACAATCTCAGCAATATAGTGTGAAAATCTAGTAGGTATAGTAATTATTTTGTCTCCTCACCCTCGGTAATACCTAGAGGCTTCTCGATTTTTAAAAGTGAACATGGCCTTCAATTCGATTTTTCTAAGACGACAACTTTAAGGAGTAAGTGGATAACAAACCTAATTGCTCTCAATTATAAAATCTCAATCTAATAAATTTTATTATTAATCCATGAACTCAAGAAATTTTGTTAAAGATTACCTTTACAATATCTTCTTTATTATATCAAGTTTATGGCTTCTTTATTATGTGAGTTTATCGGTATCCACCATCATCAAGTCAATACAGCACATTACATTAGGTGTCTAAAACAATGTTAGATATTCTTAGTTTAATCTCTCTCCAACCCTTTCGAAGTTGACAACATTATTTGTGACAACCTATAATATATATACCTACCTCTCAGCTACATTATCCATTAGGCGATATATATCAGATGCATCATGATATTATACAGTTGCATTAAAAATTTATGAAATACTTGTTATTGTAGTATAGGCAAAGTTAATAATGATAATCTACGTAAATTTTGTCTACCTATGTCATATTCCTATAATCCTACATGGGCCTCATTGCTTCTTGCAGATAAAATCCACATCTTGATTTTCTTCATTTATTCATATAGTACAAACCAACAATTTCATATGCAGTCAAATGTCAGACACCAAGATGTGACGTTTGGATGTTGAACACCATATACGATAACATGTATTATTCATTACAATAAAGGGAATTCCATTAAAATGGAATAAATACAATGGATTTTCTTCTCCCTTGTGCAGGTATTATCAATCCTTTTATTTGTCTACTCAAGGAAGATCATTGGATCAATATCAACACACGCCTTTATCTCATGAAAGGAAAAAAATGACTAATACCACCTCGTGATAAGATAACACAAATTCATTGTAGAGAAGTTTTTCACAAGCTCATCTATCAAAATCTTCATATTATTGTGATTTCGACTTTGATATTTTTATGCATCAAGTTCCTCCTTGGCGAATTTCTTTTGGCAATTTAGGACACCTTGAAAACATCCAAACCCACCAAAAAGATGTTGCTTAAGGCATTTGGTCCGACTGTCACACCTAAAAATATCACATTGTAAATTGTCAATAAAATGAATATTTAACCAATGTGTGTGTCTCCAAGTTAGATTGTTTTAGTATCATTTGTCTTTTGCGTCATCAAAAAGAACATCAAAAACAATATCAATATAACTATCACATTTTCCACACCATGTAATCTCACTAATACAATATTTACTAAACATGAAATTATTTACTCAATTCACAAAATTATCTAATTTACAAATAATTAATTAATACAAATAATATATCAATTATATATTAAATTATTAATTACTATACAAAAATAATAATTAAATAATCATTATTATTTAGTTAATTTATATAATTGTTATATACTATTCTTATTAAATGATTTATATATATATATATAATAATACTTGATTTATGAGTGTATATATATAATAATCCCAAATTGTAATGTCTAGTAATCTTGATTTTGCGATTGTGGACAACTGCGAGTCAACCCCCAACTACCCTTCCATATTAGAAGCGTTTTTATTACTTGATTCTTCCACATGTCGCCTTCGTTCCCTATTGCTCTCAATGCATCCACACCACCACTACTAGTAGCCTTCTAATCATCATCATTGTCCAACACTCTCCCTTAAGCCCTCCACACTATTTAAATTCCTTCTGTAGCCTCTCATGCCCGGCGGCAAGCATGTGTTTTGACTAAGAGCACACGTGACTAATAATGGGAATGCCCATGCACTAGAAAGCCTTGTACTAAAATTTTCATGTATCAACTTCACACTAGAGTGATTTTTTTTTTGGCCATGTTAGACGACACAACTTGGTACTTTATACCATGGATAAGTCAATTGCATTTTACAAATGTTATGTAAAACACGTGTAGCACGGACACTCAAAAAAATATCTTTTTTTTTATTTGGAGTGTCGGACACTGACACAACACGGACACAACACGCAAATATGCTTGTCGGACACGGCAAAAATCATGTCGTTGACTTTTAAAAGTTTAACCAATCAAATATGGCTAGGGCACGTATGGGACACGTTTCCGGACATATTTGGGCTCAATTGCAAAAAATTAAAAATTTCAAGGGTAAAATTGAAAAACAATAAAATTCTGAGGACTACTTATTAAAACGAAAAAAAAACCATAAATTTACTCCCTGCTCCCGATTTTTCTTCATCACAACGCGAGTCACGCGAGCAGCGTCGCCTGGGCTCGTCATCGTCGCATGCACTAGTCGCCTTCGCTTGTCGCCATCGCCTTCGCTTGCCACCGTCACCTTCGCTCGCCATCGTCGCCTGAGCTCGCCGTCGCTCGCCTCTACCCGCAACACCTGCTGCTGCTCACAGCTGCCCGCAGCAGCTCACTGTTGCTCGCAGCAGTCTGTCGTTGCTCGTAGCAGCCCGCCACCGCTTCCCGTCGTTGCTCCTTTCTTCTGTTAAGTTTACTTTTATATTTTTTTTTCTTCTGAGATCACATATTTAATTTTTCTTTTGGTAAGTTTAACAATAGGTCCCCTCTGCTGCTTCTTAACTGTTATTTTAGCCGATTTTCTCAATGAGAGCGCACAAGAGGATGTTGATAATTATTCTCCTTTGTGGAAATTTATAACCACGGTGGAAAAGGTAGTTGGAGGAAATGTCGCTTGGTCATGCAATATACGTAGTAAAGTGTGCAAAGGATCATATTTAAGGGTGAAAGCACAATGTTAAAACAAAAAAGTGCTGGAATTATTGTATGGTTGTTACAATAGATCAAATGAAGCGTATGCAACAACTTATTAATGATGTGGAATGAAGCGTATGCAACAACTTATTAATGAGGTAGAATTGAGAAAAAAGAATTCTGAACAGAAAGAAGTTTCGTTGCCTTCGTCATCTGTATCATCAAATATGGTTTCAAAATCCTCATTATGTTTTAGTGGTCGTTTGCAAAATGATGATCTAACAAAGAAAAGGAAAGGACCACATGGCCCTCTTGAAAAAGCTTTTAACTTGAATGCTAGAGATGAGCTCCACTCTGAAATTGCAAGGTTATTTTACACAAGGGGGTTTATCTTTCAATATTGTTAGAAATCCTCATTATGTTCGTGCTTTCAGTTTGGCTACTCAACGAACAATTCCAAGTTATCTTCCACCTGGATACAATTTATTGAGAACTTCACTTCTTCAAAAAGAAAAAGCTCATATTGAAAAGTTATTGGAGTCAACAAAAGTTGTTCGGAAACAAAAGGGAATTAGTATTTGCAGTGATGGGTGGTCGGATGTACAAAGAAGACCGCTAATTAATATCATGATCGTGTGTGAAAGTGGTCCTATGTTTTTGAAGGTTTTAAATTGTGAATGTGAGTACAAGGATAAAGTTTTCATCTCTAAGTTGCTCTTTAATGCCATAAATGAGGTGGGACATCAGAATGTTGTCCAAGTAGTCACTGGTAATGCTCCTATTTGCAAAGATGTTGGATTACTCGTTGAGGCAAAGTACCCACACATATTTTGGACTCTTTGCGTTGTGCACACATTAAATCTTGCTTTGAAGAATATGTGTATCGATTGATTCTCTACAAAATAAAGAAACTTTTGATGAGTGCAAGTGGATAGCAGAAGTAGCAAATGATGCTTCAATGATCAAGAATTTTATCATGAATCACAATAT
>JBBPFQ010000064.1:6128871-6143451 GCA_037974815.1 Kaempferia elegans
ATCCCTGGTCTAGTGTATCACAACCATTAGATCGGATTAAAAGGGGATCAATACTTAAATCTTATCTCTGATCTAATGACTGTGATACACTGAACCAGAAATGATCCAGGGGTTATAGTCTAGAGGATCTCAACTGATAAGGATAAACCTTCTACATGGAAAACTCCTCTTCTCCCAAGGCCCAAAGATCCAATTGGGAAATACCTCCCAGCTGCTATTTGCATTAACATTTAAATTATTTTGGAATAGTGTCTAAATACTTCTCAAATAATATTTGTAGAGATTTGAAGTATCCACGAGACTTAACGTAACTTTCATTAATTAAAAATAAAGCCCATTTATATATATGTTAGGATATGTATTGATTTTTTTTTTAAAATCAGTATTTTACCTCTTAAATATTAAATATATATATTAGATATCGTGATCACCTAAATTTTTTTTTTAATTTTATTTTTTTTAATTTGAAACTCTAATATATATACTAGAGTGCTTTTTAGATCTTTTCATCCTTCTCACTGATAATGTCCGGATGACGTGTACGTCGGCCGTTTGTGCATCGGTGGCTGTCAACAGTATATGACCAAAACGCTGTTCTTTAATTAAAAGAAAGCAATGAGCCTTGGAATTACTTTTCCTCTATGTAATGAAGCAACGTAGCAGTTGTGGCGGAGTCGCGGAGAGCCAAAATCCCTCCTCCCTAGTTACTTGGGAAGTGGTAGACGAGTTGTTGGTTAAGATTTTAAGGAACGATCTCCAATCCATGCGTGGAAATTTAGTTTTCGTTTGTAATTTAATTAGTATGCTGATTGATTGTTGCAGTTGAGTTTTAGGACGTGAGCAATCATGAGCGGGAACAATCATGGGTGTCGCCGCCGAGCTCATGCGTCTCGGAGGAGGAGCAGGAAAGCAAGTGATCCCTGGAGACGGCCATGCTAATCGCCCCCGATGCCTCATGTACGTCATGCTTCTGGAGAAGGACCCCAAGTGCAAGAGCACGGTCCTCATTGTTTAAGCATTTTACTGCAAAAAGTGTAGTCAAAGAATGGAAGATCAAGATTCATCCTTCATAGAACTCTTCAATCAAGATTGCGATTCCAACCGTGAAGATTTTTCTAAACCGTCAGACCTTGACCATTTCGTTTCGAACTCTAATCGATCTTCGTTACTTTTGTTGTTTCTCTCTCTCTCAGTTAAATTGTAGGCCATTTTTTTTCCCCTCCTTCCCGAAGCAACTCAACAGCTAAACTTTTTCCCTTTTTAACGTCCACTTATCCAAATTGATTAAAATAGATTTGGATAGTATATTATTATAATAAAAAGATGATTACGCTATCTCAGACCTCTTTATAATCCGTCTCAGATTATATTATAATTCGTCTCAGATTATATAAAGAAAAGTAAATTACAAAGTCAATATATAATCGACTATCAAGTTGATTAGGGATGGAAGAGTTTTTTTCTTGAGTACGTAGGAAATTGATCTCTTATCTCATTGCTCTATGCATAGCTCTAGTTGATGTGTTTGTAATTGACATCAAATAACCAACTTATGTTGATCCTGAATGTTAGACTTGGTAAGTTTTTCATCGGCCACTAGATAAATCAGAAAGTATTTATAGCAGGCGGCTCATCAATCCAATATTCTTAGATCAACCACCTATTAAGAAAATTTATCCATTCATTCGCTGAAGTTGAGACTCAATTTTTAAATTGCTAAGAAAGTGAAAAGATGATCTGCCGTTGCACTATTGCTTGGGGCATAGTCCTAGTCGCTTTCGTTGTTATGATCAATAATGATGGGAAAAATATAAAAAATTTTAGTATAACACACAAACCATTCCAATATATACCGTTCATAAAGAAAACTTTAGTATATCAAAAATTTTGATACAAAATTATACTGAATTTTTCAATATCGATATCGGTATATATATACATATATCAATTTTGATATCCTACACACCCTTCTATGTGTGGCGGTGGGCGACATCTGATGTGGCCATCTGACGTGGCTTTGATCAAATTTTTTTTAATCCCTTTCAAGTCTCATTTGCATACAACAAATTCTCTCTCCTTTAATTGCATACATCATGCACAGACACCACTGTGGTGCAAAAACAGTACCACCTTGGTACTGATTTGTAGAAATTAATTCACACCACCTTGGTGTTGGTTTCTACAAACCATCACTAACTTGTAGAAATAAGCACCAAGGTGGTGTTGGTTTCTACAAACCAACACCACTTCGTGCTGGTTTACTAACAAGGTAGTGTTGATTTATAAAAATCAACATCAGCTTAGTACTAATTTCTACAAACTAGCATCAATGCTACAAATCAGCATCAATGTGGTATTGACTTTATTAATCACCACTAAGGTGGTGTTAATTTCTACAAACTAGCACTAACTTTGGTGTTGACTTTAGTGCTGACTTGTAGAAATCAACACTAAGATGGTGCTGATTTCTATAGACCACTTTGGTATTGATCTTTATAAACCAGCACAACATAGTGTTAGTTTATGAATAAGGTGGTGCTGATTTGTAGTGCTGATTTCTACAAATCAACACCAAGGCTAAGCGGTGCTATTTTGTAGCCTTGTACTTGTTTGTAAAAATTAGTATTACCTTGGTTCGTAAATTAAGCACCAAGATGGTATTAATTTCTACAAACTAACATCAAGTCTAAGTGGTGTTTATTTGTAGCTGCCCTTACCATCTTGATTTATATAAATTAGCTCCATCTCATTTCGTAAATCAGCACTAGTACCGCTACTTTAAAAATCAATACTGCAGTGGTGGTTGTTCATACGGTATGTAATTAAACGAGAGATAATTTCTTGTACGATGAGACTTGAGAATGATAAAAAAAATTTGATTGACTATGTGATAAGATATAAAATTTTTGATACGATAATTGCAAGATTGAACTGCGGGAGATAAGCCATACATCTTTTTTTTTTTTCAATTTAATCGATTGCCATGGACAAAAGATAGCGGTTGCGAAGTCAATGTCTGAGAAGACAGTACAACAAACACGATATGGGAAGGCAACACGAAAGCCACTTGTGTGGCTCAATTGTAACGACGAACGTAAAGCAAGCAAGGTATTGGATCGAGTAGATTTCCATCGATCAGACGTCAACGCTGCACCGGGTGCTCTGCTGGAACCGGTAGTCGTAGGATCCAGCCTTCAGCACCAGCAACGCGGGGCAGTTGACGTGGAGGTGGTACCTGCCGGAGATCCATGTGCCGACCTTCCACCGGAGGCGGCCGTCCACGTGCACAGAGAGGAGCACGTACCCCGCTTTCTGGTCCTGGTTCAGAGCGGCGGCGAGGTTGGGGTCGAGGGGGACAGCGCCACCGAAGAGGAAAGGGGACCAGATGACTTGTTCGTGGGGGGCCAGGTAGACGGCGGGGAGCACGGTGGAGGAGGTGATCTGCTGACTGCGGTAGCGGGCGTTGGCCACGAGGCGGTTGTAGTAGATCCCGATGCGGTCGTTGGGGTTGCGGGAGGAGATGGTGACCTGGAGGACGGAGGTGAGGATGGCGGCGTCGGCGGTGAGGTTGAGCTGGACGAGGGAGGCGTCTTGGAGGTAGAAGCGGGGCCTGGTGGGGCGGAGGACGAGCCAGACGATGAGGACGATGAGGAGGACGAGGGTGATCACGAAGAGGATGCAAGCGATGATTCGGCGGTAAATCCGGCGCCGCTCGCACTCGCCGTAGTTGTGGCCGCACTCCCTCTTCTCCGACGACATCGGCAATCGAACGTTCAATGCTTAATTGGATAAGTAGAGAGAAGCATTTGGCCATTCGCCGGGGTGTGTAGTGGCTTATAAAAGTGAAGTGCCCGGTAAACCAGCATTTTGTTTAATTTAGCGGTAGATGGTTAGAAATCAATTAACCTGGTCGGTTTTGCTAAATAAGAAAATATAAAATATCAAGAAGCTGCTGGTTTTGGCTTATTACTTGATATTACTTTATTAAACAAAGAAGAAAAAAATGACAAAAGAGAAGGTGATGAATGTTAGTCGATGAGTCATCGCTGAAGGCGATGGAAGGATGTCCTTTATCATCAAGAATTAAATAATACCAAGGTAGAAGGAACTTAAATGTCTCATTTTTATGTAAAATGCATAACTAAGACATGATAAATGAATCATTTATAAGAAAACCCGAAAAGAGTAGAAAAAAACTTACACGAAGAAAGCAGAGCACAGCCAAATCACAGCAGCGTACTCTGTTTTTTTTTTTTTTTCACCTGCCGCCTTCAAAAGATGCCGCCAATCCATCAGGCACATCAGGGATGCTTCCCTCTGTGTTGAGATTGATCGTCGAGCTTACACCGGAATCTCCATCAGCTGCTTGCCAGCGACCCACCAGCTGAAGAAGAGGTTTGCCCATGTCGATCCCCCAATACTCATCCTCGTCGCCTTCGACAGGCTTCCATTTCTCGACAAGCGGTGCGAGCACACCCACTGCATGGCACATGTCCGGCCGCCGGCGAGGGTCTTCTGCAGCGCACTGACCTGCTAGTTCAGCAATGATACAAATGTTGTCGAAGGTATCATCTGTAAGTATAATTGCTGGGTCGATTATTTCTTTCAAATTTTCCTTGATGCTCATCCTGCTACGGAACCACGCCAATAAGTAGCGACTTGGTTCAGAACGAGTCTCATCCAGAGCCATCAAACCAGTCAAGAGCTCCATCAGCACTATTCCAAAGCTGAACACATCAACCTTTACTGTAACCTTCCCGGTCGCTGGTTCAGCCACGGCAAGAGGATTTAAATAAATCAAAATTGTAGTAAAAGATAAAAGTAAACTGGAATACTGAATAAGATAGCATACCAGCATACTCTGGAGCTAAATACCCAAAAGTTCCAGCAAGTTTAGTAGCAAGAGAGTGTTTTTCATCAGGGGCATGTTTGGCTAGCCCGAAATCTGAAATTTTAGCCCTGTAGTCATCACTAAGAAGTATATTAGATGACTTGAAATCCCTGTGAATAAAGCATTGATTAGCAAATCTATGAAGATATTCAAGTCCCCTAGCGACGTCCAGTGCAATGTTAAGCCTCTTCTTCCACGTCAAAGGCTCCAACCTCTCCTTTTCCCAGTGGAAAAGATGCTTGCTTAAAGCCCCTTGGGGCATATACTCGTAAACAAGAAGCATTTCATTCTCTTCCGCGGAGTAGCCCAATATTGATACCAAATGACGGTGGCGGACTCTTGAAAGAACAGCAATTTCGGCTTTGAATTCGTCCCACGCTTTGTTACTCAGCACTGACGATTCTGTTCGCTTCACAGCAATCATCGTTCCGTCGTGTAACTCTCCCTTGTATACAATTCCAAATCCTCCACGGCCGAGCACATTCTCTGGGGCAAAATTTCTCGTTGCAGCACGAAGAACCTGGATCGATATCACCAAGTTCCCTGCTTCAATCAAATGTGCATCTGTGTCGTCACTGTTGTTTATTCTAAACAGCTCTCTATCAGCTGCTCTGTTATCGCCATTATTTGCAGTTGCAATTTTGATTAGTCCATGTGTATCAGAAGAATCTGTAGGATGGGCAACCATGCTGAATGGTTGCCAGCTATTCTTTTTCCATTTCATAGAGTAAAACAGAAACAGAATAACGATTACAGTAACTAAGATGACCGCTATAATGGGAATAACAATGAACAAAGTTTTTGACCTGGAAGAAGATGAATCGCCTGAAGAGCCTGGTGTACCAAATGATTTATTGCCATCAAGAATAACCGTGACTGCACTGGAGAATTCTGGAAAAGGAGGTGAAATACTGTTCGAAGAGAGATTCAACAATTTCAACGATTTCAACTTGGTCAAGCTCGAAGGGATGTGCCAGTGAGATTGTTGCCTTGAAGAAAAATCTGGGTAAGCGCATCCAAGTTCCCAAGTGAAGGGCTAATGGTGCCATTCAATTGATAGTTCGACAAGTTGATCACAGAAACTTTGCCACCAGAACAAGTTATGCCCAAAGCAGTACAAGAATTGTTCGTAGACCAAGAGACCATGAGATTCTGCGGGTACCCGACGCCGTCAAGGAAATCCAAGAGTGCTGAAACCTCCGGAGGGCAAGGAGTTCCCGGCACGGATTGGCAAAATGAGTGTCCGGAATATGTGAAGTCGACGAAGCTCACGTTTGGAATCGGCCCCATGAATTCGTTGTTGCCCAAATGCAACGATTGAAGCTTCGGCGAACTTGCCAAGTCAACTGGAACTTGACCGACCAGCTTGTTGTCGTCGAGCCATAGGGTGTGCAACGGCAAGTCCGAGAAGCTCGCCGGGATCTTTCCGGTGAGGCTGTTGGACGACAGCCTGAGGAGGCTCAAGGAGTGCATGTCGCCGAGGAAATCAGGCAGCGGGCCGATGACATTGCAATTGGACAAGGACAAGTTGACGAGCATAACCGAGTTGGCCAGATCCGGCGGAAGAATCCACCCTGCGCTCTTCTTGTTCAATGGGTTATTGTCCAAACTGATCTCTTGCAAGCTATCGAGGCCGACGAAGAAGTCGGCCGGAATGGAGTCGAACTGGTTGGATCCAAGGAAGGCGAATCGGAGTCGGGAGAGCCCTTTGAAGGAGGGAAGAGGCCCCTGCAGTCGGTTGCCCTGGAGGCCGATGTTTTCGAGCATGGAGAGCCTGTTGAAGTCGGCGGGGAGAGATCCGTTCAATCCGAGGCTCTTGGATTGAATCTGCGTGACGCGGGAGCCGGAGCAGAAGACAAATTGCCACCGCTGGGCGCCGCATGGATCCTGGTTGTCATCGGGCCAGTCGAGAAGCTCTGCGTTGGTTAAACCCTTGCGGAACTCGTCGAGTATCTCGTAGTCGCCGGGGTCGGTGGTGCCGCGGCCGGCCGCCGCCAAAGCGGCGAGGAGAAGACACAGAAGTAGGATTCTTATCGGATTCCGCTCCCCCATTCCGTAGATAGAGCGGGGACGTACGGCGACAGGACGCCGCTCAATATTGAACGGTGCAAACCACCGCCAAGAATCGAGATCGGGAAGCGCTGTGCAGTTTCAATGTCCTAGCAGTCCACATCAAATACAGACGCCAATATTATAAATGAGTAAACATACTACTGAAACATCAAAAATCGTAGCCAAAAAGCAAGTTTAAAAATTAAAAAAAAAATTATACTCACAGAATATAATCTTCATCAACCTCGAGAGCGTGGACGAGAAGTTTGTGTAACAGAGACTGCACGGCCAGTCGAATCCTATAGATCTCGGCCGAACCCCAGGAAAAACACGAATTTGGCAGGAAGGGGGGAGCGTTTCTGGTAACCCAGTTGTCTCTTACTCTCTCCATGCGTGTTTATTGCGCAAGCGTATTTATCGCGTTCGCCATTTCCAAAATCACTGAAAGTTGGCGCACATCCAGAGAGAAATTTGTGAGAAACTTCCAGCCAGTCAAAGTCTTTTTTTTTTTTTTTTTTTAGTATTTAGGTTGGCGTGCATTAAACATTATAATTTAATTCAATGTATTTTCATTTAACTAGTGTCACATTTGAATATCAGGAATTTTTATATTAATGTTATACTTTTTTAGGTCTTAATCACAAATTAGTCATAAACTATTTCCTACTGTGTTGATTTTTTTTTTAAATAATGTATCCATTAGCGAGAAGTCTTCTAAATTAAACTTAGTTATTATTGAGCCAAATAACATGGTCCAAATTATTTAGAAATAACATATAAATCAAGTTTTAATTTCATATTTCACACATGGACCCGGCCGGCTCTTCAACTATGATGTAGATTAGGAAATCGAGTGTGTAATGAGAGGGTATTTTCATCAATTTTATCAAAAATTAACCCTTTTTATTTTTATAAATCTACTAATGGTAACCAACCCGGCTATACTTGTAGGTAAAGTTTTATAAGCATACTGCTTTACTTTACTTTTAGATTATTTTATAAATTTTACACACTCAAGGTAAAAACAAAGAAAAGAGTCGAGTTTGATATGCCAAGAATATCTTACCATGATATCAGAAAGACAGATACATTACTTTTTTTATAAAGCATACAAATCATGTTAGACTTTTTGTTATAATTTTAAGGATTTTGTTATTTAATTTTTATATTTCTAAATAACTACCATTCTATTCCTGGGACATTAGAGAAGAAAGCATAGAATTCCTTTGATTTTTGATTGTCATTCCTTTTTAGTGTCTTTTGGGTGTCATGCATCAACCCCCGTTGAGCATATCATGTGGTGCGCAACAAACCTTTTTGTCTTTTTCATGGGCCAATGTTTCCTTTTCTTTTTTTATCTTGAAAAAGACTCCATTTTAAAAAAAAAAGTAGGTAATTTAATATTTCATAATATATATATATATATATAAGAAATTCATACTATGGGCGCTCGCACAGTAAGTTAGTGTGCGTGCACACACAGTATCAAGTTTTTTTTTAATATTTTTTAATTCAAATAAAAATAATAATATTTAAATGGGAAAAAATCTAATTTAGTCCCTTATTTTTTGACATATTCTCATTTTCGTCCCTTATGTTTCAATTGACCTAATTTAGTCTTCTAATTTTTGAACGTTTTCCTAAATTCATTCTTCCGTCCAAATCACTGCTAAAAATGACCAGAAAACTTTTTTAACCGGTGATCGCAGAGCTTCACATCTCTTTTCCCTTCTCTTCTCTGCTTTGCTTAGCCATGTTCTACTCCTCCTCCGCATCTGCCTCCCCTTTAGCATTTCTAGGCTCCCTAATCATCTCTTCTCTTCCTCCACTTCCATTTCTCGAGCCACCTCACTCATCCGCCACACAAGACTCCGAGTCGAAGTCGGATCCGACGGCGTACACACCACCGCTATGACAATCGGCCAAGAAAACCCTCTAGAAACGCCGACAAGCATCGGAGGCGACGGCATAAATCAAGCTTCCATCCCCTCTGTCGTCCCAATCAACGACAAGGACATCAAAAAGTATCTTTTTGTGCTCGATTTCTCCATTTCCCCCTCTTTGCTGATGTCGCGGCTTCGGTTCCATGTCGCCAGGTTGTTCCGAAGACGGCGGCGACCTTCGCGCCTAGGGCTTCCACCGCGATTAAGAATCCCGCTGTCCCTAGAACAGGGCTCTACATTGTGTTCGATGTGCAGGGCTACGCCTCCATGTTCCTCGGCGGAGCCCTCTCCTTCAACCTTATATTTCCGTCCAATGAGCCGGATATTTGGAGATTGATGGGGATGTGGTCCATTTGGATGTTCAGTATGTTCTGCTTCACTTTTCCAATTGGCGCATTCGCTTGCTCATTTCAGATCGAGTTCGTGCGATGATTTTAAAGATATATCACATGTTATTTCTGCAGCTATACCTTCTCTTAGAGCGAGGGATTGCTCCAAGAACGAGAAGGAAGCTCTCAACTATCTGTTTCTTCTCATTCCGCTTCTGAACATCGCGATCCCATTTCTCTGGAAATCGTTCGCTGTGGTGTGGTCTGCTGATACGGTTGCCTTCTTTGCTATGTATGCCTGGAAGGTAACAATTCCCCATCTCTTAAATTTCCTTTTTCCTGATATCTAGAATATTTATCCTTTCGTCAATCCACAGCTCGGTTGGCTTCAGAGATCGGAGTGAGTGAACACAATGTACCGATTAAACTGGAATTGCACACATACTTGTTTCAATATTTTGGAACTCAGCTTCTTCTCACAGCAGAACTACTGTGCATGACCATTTGGGAATCCCATGACTGGGGTGAACTAGTTTTGTTTGTGACTCGCAAGGATGGAAATTTTCTCCTCTGCCGTAAGCTACTTTTCCTACCGCTTCAGCTTTGCAATCTTTTCATTTTGTCTGTCAGTCTCATTTTGCACGTTCAGATAACTCATTTACTTGCAGGAGTGATTATTCGGAAAATCTAGATAGATGCTTTAGATTTTCGTGACAATTTTGTCTAAGAATACTACATAAATTTAAATCTGTTAAATTAAAAAATAAAAAACAAACTAGGGAATATAACAAGGGAGTTAACTTTTAGATTTAAATATCTTGCAATCAAGATGGATCAAAATTATTATACGGATGTAAATGACTCTAAGTGGTCAAAATTTAAAATAAATGTATAAGATGGAGTTAGAAGGGGGATTATGCTCACCTAGGTGTCCGTTATAGTCCGTTTCAAAGTTATATAAAAGGAGATAAATCACAAGATTAATTTATAGTCGACCGCTAAGTGATAGAGGGTGGGAGAAATTTTTTTGTCAAGGGCATGTGCCCATCGGGAATTGATCTTTGTCCCATATAAGATGGGTTTAGAGGAATCATACAAAAGAGGGTTCATTTTAAAATTTTTAGTTTAACTTTATATAACTGTTGATATTGTCGGTATTCAGCTAATACTAGGTCAGCAAGATACATCTGTGTTGTTAATCCTGAGTTAGTCTCCTCATCATACTCAGTTGATTTGTTGAATTGCTGAGGGGTTGAGGTCTCGAGCACAAAAGACCTTCAAGTGGGTGCCTACTCAAGCGCCAAAGCACCAAGTGCTTGAGTGGGTTATGCTCCCAAACACCTAAGCAGGATGCGCTCCCAAGTTCCCGAGCACTTGAGTGGGTGTTCTCTTGAGTACTCTAGTGCCTAAGTGGGTTGTGCTCTCGAGTGGTCGAGCGTTCAATTGTCGAATGCCTTAGTACTCGAGAAACCAAGCCCGATTGTCCGACCGCCCAAGTACTCATAAACTAAAGAATAGGGAGCTCGAGCTCTAATGCTGGATTGCCATAGTGCCCAGGATTGAAGACTCAAGAGCTCTATCTTTGTATGAAGGACTTGGCTTGTGAGATCATAAACCTGAGTTCATCACACGAAGGAAAGACAACGACTATGGGGTAACACATAACGGTTGTCTCCATTGAGCGCAACGGTTACAATCATTATGAAACTTTATGAAAGAGTGACATTGGTTACAAGGAGGTGCGCCCTTTGGGGATCAGGTGGGAAGGTATGTTATTCTTTATATTATCTCACTTATTTTCTACTCTTTTCTGGAATCTCTGAGATTTAATTTGAAAGGGATCTTGCTAAGGTTCGCCTCAGCCTCCCTTCCTATTCTCTTCTTTTGAGTGCAAGACATCAACAGTTTAGAGGTCATCCTAATCTCTGTCTGACATTTTACCTCTTCCTCGTTGTAAATTCATTCCGCAAGGAGTGGGGCTAGTGCAACTTCCGAGCGACCGATCATCTTCTAGGAGACTGGTAGTAATGAGATCCAGCGATCCGAGAGAGTCAATCAATATGAGATTTGATCTAGCTCTAGGTGATAGGAGGGCTTCCAGACTATTGGAAACATCGGATGATGTTATCTATCGATCAGAAGCATGTCACATTACCAACCGAAGGAGCTCTATAAAAAGGAGCTCAAGGCAGAGATTTCAACACAACTCTCAATCTTGTTGCTACTCTGTTTGTGCTCATTGTGCTCACCTTGCTTTTTGTGCTTTGGTACGACAACACGCTACAACCCTAAGCTTTAACTTTGATCGGCAACCCGAAACTCTCTCATTCCTTTTGTTATCGTACTAATTATTGTATATTTTGTATTTAAATTTTTTAGATTCTTTTTGAGGTTGAGGCTTTCTAGAAAGGAGAGATTTAAAATAATGAGTCACGTTTTTTTTATGTTGTTCGTGTCCAAATTTGCTAAGTTTTTACTGAATCTTTTCTTGTCATTGTGATCAACTTCTTAAATTGTGATTGTGTTAAGTGGCAAAGTTGCATAGTCATCAACTTTGCTAAATATTAAAAGTTGCATGCTTGTTAATTTTGTTAGGCGTTAAAGTTGCATGCTTATTACTTTTTTAAGCATAAAAGTTGCATGCTTATCAATCTTTCTAACTTCTAAGTCATTAGTTATTTCTTTTATCCCGCTGTTTGCTTTAAATTTCAAGTTTAATTAGCTTATAAAATTTGTAATGTTATTCACCCTTCTCCTCCTCTAACATTGAGTTCGATCCTACAATAATTACATGCTTAACTAGAAAATTATCTTGTCCCAAGAATAGGTTAGGTCACTATTTAAGGAGGTAAAAGACCTTAAAGTTAACTCACCTCATCCTAAATCAATTCGACCAGAATTAATCTGCTTTCCATGCTCTTTTTAAATATATATCATGTTTGTTAAATGCTTAATTTAGAATGGACAACAATACAATGATTAAATATGATAAAGGAAGTATTAGGA
This sequence comes from Kaempferia elegans, assembly GCA_037974815.1. Taxonomy (NCBI): domain Eukaryota; kingdom Viridiplantae; phylum Streptophyta; class Magnoliopsida; order Zingiberales; family Zingiberaceae; genus Kaempferia; species Kaempferia elegans. Next base: position 6,141,093 of record JBBPFQ010000064.1, read on the forward strand.
TTAGTTGAGCTGATGGTATATTAAGGAAGCATAGGCAAATACATATCTTGGGTAGATAAGACGTGTTCTACTGACAAAATTAGCTGTAGCTAACTTCATTCTAAATTTGTTAGATCAAAATTTTGTATTAAATCTATTTGAATGTTTATTTCTCTTATTGCCTTTGTCTAAGAAAGTAACTATCCAAAGTAATGGCCCTATACCTCGGCATAGCCTAGGAGTTGATTTTTAAAATACTCATTTTACTTGTCACACCCTGAGGGTATACTTGTCCATCAAATTAGACGCTACCCTTGGTGACAAAAAGAAAAATACGATATCAAATTCAGATCAAGCATAATAAATATCAATGCAATATAACAACTCAATAACTTTTTTTTAAAATACCAATGCGTGTATGTGTGCATGTACATGCGAACATACTCAACTGAACAAGGTAAGAGTCATACTATTCTAACAAAACTCAAATCGATACAGAAAGAAAACAGTCAACACAATAACGGAACATAAACCAAGCAACTCAAAAAAGAAATCTAAATGAGTGGGATCAATAGCCAGGACCTTTAAGTGACCATACACCTTTTTTATCGGTTAACCTAAAGGTTAAAGAAAAATAAGGGATAGTGATTACAAAATACTCAGTGGGTATAAGAAGATAGTGCATGAACTGTTGGGACCTTTGATATCAGCTAGAGGGGGCGAATAGCTGATCACCCAAATCAATCACTTCCTACAACTCGTTATCATAGCGGAAATACAAATAATGAGTATAAAAGGAAGTTAACCCTAAAAGACAAAGAAAACATGAAAATAAACTAAACACGTTGGGTTTAATGTGGTTCAGAAATGATGCTTCTACTCCATGGCTGTCCATAAGGTAGATGATCCCGATCCATCGGTGGATGACTCCCCGGTAAACTCTGGGTAGCTCAAGTATCTTCTTGTGAATGGAGAAACTTCAACACAACCTTTCGATACCTCTCGGATGCGCTTGGATTGCTCTGAGCTTAGGAGACTATTAATTAGGGTTAACCACCATTATTTCATCAACCTTGCCCAAGATTCCCAAGCATGTATCCCGTCATTAGTCGACTGATATACTTACTAGTTGGCCGGTCTTTAGTGGAAATTGACTGTTGCACTCCAACAACTTGATATCAGTCGATTGCCCCTATGGGCCAGTCGACTGCTCCACACACTAGTCAACTAACATTCATAGGTTGTTCGAACATAAACATTCTCTTCGCTGCCAATCGACTGCAAGAGGTCATGTTATCATCTAAAGGTCATGTTATCATCCATTTGCAACAATGCTCTTAGTGCCTAAACCTCTCTTTGCACTAAGAATTCCTCAAGATCTTTAGTCATGATACACATTTGATTAAGAGCAATAGTATCTGAGTGTTGTGAGTCCTCTAAATCAATCATCTCATCCTTTGATAGCGAATCATAATCTTGAAACTCTATAGGACCCTAATTTGCTTGAGAAAATTACTTAACATTTTGAAAGCATTTGTAGTCAAAATTTTGATGTTCCATCCACTATTGATTATGTTGGGTTGCAAGGTTGCAAACATAGTCCCACATTAAAAACACATGGGAAAAATCATGAATTTATAAGAGAAAGATATTTCCATTGGTATGAGGCCTTTTGGGTAGAGCCCAAAAGCAAAGTCATGAGGGCTTAGGCCCAAAGTAGACAATATCATGTCATTGTGGAGATATTTAAATTTCTTTTGGACCCAACAATTGGTAGCCGGACTGCTAGAAGGACTAACCGCTGACTGTGCATAAGAGTCATGATCCGATCGAACCATGTGGGTAAAACGTTGACCTCTAACTAAAGATTGGGGGCTCCCATGTCTGAATCAAGAGGATCGGACACCAGGCAGAAAGTCCTAGTAGGTCGGTTGGACTGAGGGGCAGGAAGTCCTGGTGGTTAGAAGACCGGAGACCAGACATAAAGTCCTAGTAGGTCGGTTGGACCGAGAGGCAAGAAATCCTGGTGGGTCGAGAAGACAGGATATCAGGCAGAAAGTCCTAGTTGCGGCTAGGTAAGGAAGTCCTAGTAAGTCGGTTGGACCGAGGAGCAGGAAGTCCTGGTAGGTCGAGAATCATATTTGAGGGGGTCTATGGTCCTTTGTTTGAGGGGGGATTGTTGGGTTGCAAGGTTGCAAACATGGTCCCACATTGAAAACACATGGGAAAGATCATGAGTTTATAAGAGAAAGATATCTCCATTAGTATGAAGCCTTTTGGGTAGAGCCCAAAAGCAAAGTCATGAGGGCTTAGGCCTAAAGTGAACAATATCATGTCATTGTGGAGATATCTAAATTTCTTTTGGACCTAACAGATTATA
>JBBPFQ010000064.1:6343523-6358500 GCA_037974815.1 Kaempferia elegans
AATATAATTTTATCTTCCTCTTTCTCATTATATATATATAATAATTTCCCATCATATAATATTTATTGCTCGTCTAAGTGTATATATGTACTATCTTAAATGTTTCTCTCAGAATTTTTACTTCATAGATATAATTTATATCTTCTTTCTAATATTCTCATTTCTTATTGTATCCATCTTTGTATGTCTCACATATATTTTAACATTCTCATCCCTGCAACTCTTATTTTCTATTAGTGTACTTGAATTATAACCTAACATTCAACTTTATATAATATAACAATATTATTTTAATATAAATAAATTCTTACCAAATAGAATATCAAATATACATATGAACATTTAATTCATTTATCATCCTATTTATAAACAACAAATAATAAAGCAATAACTCCACATCAATCACCATAACTTGGTCAGATAAAACATATTGAAAAAACCAGTCAATTAGCCACAAGGAAATATGCATGACCAATACAAAATTTAATAAAGGAAGAAAAAAACAATAAACTACAACCAAAAAGATTCTTGTGTGAAAGTGTGCTGATATTGAGTTTCTTCCTCCCTTTCAAATTCACTATTAAAACTAAACTCTTAACTACTCTTCCAGTCCACACTAGCCTAACAAAGCTCACAAAAATCAAGTCATAGCTTGCCATTTCTGCATCGAACCTCTCGCAACCACACAGACACAGCTCATGGAGATCGCCACCCAAAAAGAGTGAGGCACAAGCAAAGCCCTGGACCATGGTGCGAAATTTGTGCTCCCTTTGGAAACAGAGCCCCATCTACACTTAAATTAGTACACCAGCTTCCTTGGGTTGACAAAACCATGCATCTGAGTTTTGACCAGCAACATCGTTGCATGCATGGCGGCATGCAAACTGCTCTTGAACAACGAACACGCATTTCTTCCACTCTGCTCCTTTTTACGTGTCTTTCTTTAATAACAGAAAAGGGCTTTTAGGTCCTTCCCACCAAGTACACCCCTGCAAGCAAAGCTAATGAGAACATGTTAAGAGAATTATTTAAAAATAAGATTGTTGGAATCTTGCCTTTGACCTATGAGCTGCAATGCTAGCTTATAGAGCTTGGGTCTTTGAATTGTTTTCATCCTCTTCCTCCCTTTTGCTGCATGACAGACATTCTGCTCAGGACAGAGTCATGGGGTGCTTGAGGTCTACAATTACTGTAGTTATGATTGTCTCTTTGATTTCTATGGAGGACTTCCTTATCCTTGCTCATAGAGGTATGTAGATAAACTATTTCTCTTTGTTTAAGTACTCTGTATAGTTCTACTGACTAATTGCAACTCCTTTGTTTCAGATTTGAACAAGAATAACATTGTGATTCTTAAGAGCGATGAGGTATGGTTTCACAAGCACTCTTCCATCTCATTGGAGTTTCTGAATTCATTCTTACAGACTCAAAGACAGGGACTAGTTCGGGCCAAGAGATGGTACAAAGGGAGGAGAATGGTGATAGAAGAACCTGAGGAAGATGAAAAAAGCAGCATGAAGCAGAGCACAGGTGCAAATCCCAGCTCTAAGAGAAAATGTGGGCGTGGAGAAGAGAAGGAACCGAGAGTAGGGTGTGAGTTGAGCAGTAGAATTCGCCCTTCTTCTAGACTACACTTTGCTGGGCTTATACCTTTCAGCGCAGATTACCGTGCGCCAAAAAACCACCCTCCAAAGAACAACTAAAGCCGAAAGGCAGGGCTGTTAAGCCATTTACATATGTCTTGAGGTCTAACTTTTTTGTCTATTTACCAGTCAAAGTGATAGATAGTAGAGAGTAACTGTTCTGTATGATGCATATCTGTTGTCTAAATTAAGTTCTGTTTTAAGTGGTTTTGATCTAAACATTAGATTGTGTCCCTAGTGTAGTTTTGGGGTTATGAAAGAATTATTTCATCTTTGTTCAACTTGAATCCATGTTTGTTCTTCTCTATGCAGGGGATGCTAAGAACACTTTAACCGAGTTACTTCAGTCGTCAAACACAGAGGTAAATGTTCATGCTGTAATTTCTTAACAATAGCTTATCAAAAAAAAATAGAAAATGTTATCTGCAAATAGAGGAAAATATTAGCAACTTCAGTTTATCGGTAAACTAATTCACTCAGACAAAACAAATATATTCATAATGCACCTGAGCATCATTATGTAATTATGATAGAATTCTAACTATTGATTAGATAACATCATAAAAAGGACCATAATATGTTTGAGATGTGTTCATGTTTGCAATTCCTTTTCCAGGCATTTACTTAGATTCTTCTTTAAGCCATCGCCAGTCCTAGACTCAGTTGATTGATCAAATCATGTTAAAACCCAAATCACTTTTATTAGACATTATATATCTTGCATACATTTTTGGTGATTTTGTTTCCAATGTGCTAGTCTTAGTGTGTTCGTGTAAATGAAGCAATTATAGTCTGTTTGTCTTCTTATCACAGGAATCTAATTCCAGCACTACCAAACCCCACTTGAAAAGTGAAGGAAATAAAGCAAGTGAGATACAAGGCAAAGCCAAAGCAATTAAGGACTCATCTAATGATGCACGAGACAACATTGAAAAGCTAAAACTATTAGAGGCTTCTGATCAAATTTTCAAAATGATGAACAGGGACTATGCACTCCAGCCGCGTCGCCATCCGCCAGTGCACAATTAGAATGTAACAATGCTCAATGAGTTAATTTAACAAAAAGTTTTGACATGGGAAACCATGTATATTTTGGTTTATTAACTACTTTGGTGATTCATAATGGCTCAGCTCAATGTAACTTTGGTCAAATAAGAAACACTTCAAATCCTCAAGGTGTATCAAGTCTCAAACTTTATACGGCAAATCCTTAAGGTGGATCATGTCACCAAAATTTATCAATACTTCGAAAAAAAAGAAAAATTGAGTAGCAACAGCCTACCATTTGGAGTTATATTGATCAACAAGATCAAGACATGTTTGAACGAGTTGCTAATACTTGCATATTGCTTCCTAGTAAAATTTTGGATGCCTTTCAGATTTACACATAATTTAGCCACCAGAAACTTACTTTATGATCAAAGACTCAAAATTAAAGTTATTAAGAAAAGAGATTAAATATTTCTTCTGATGAAAAAACAAGAAAAGAGGTTACATAAGATGTTGCAAAATACCTGAGTACAAGAGGCTCTAAACACACATCAATTCAGCACCAAACTCAACATTTTGCAGTGATATATGACCCAGATATAGATCTTTAACATGTTGACTACACAAGCCAATGCGCCTTCCATTCAAACTGGGATGGATCGATGAAGAGAATCCAGTCCTCCATCCAGGAAACCTTTGCCTCTCCTTCACATGAAGTGTGTAGAGACTTGGAGATGGAATAGTGCATCCCATTACAAAACAATCAAACACTCGAGCTGCCACTTTCACTCTTGACAAAGACAGGAGACATAATCCACTTCCTAAAATCCCATACATATAGTATTCGTCATCATCTAATTTAGTAGTAGCATCAGAATTGAAGTCCATATCTTCTAACGTCAAAGGGATGCCATACTGCTCCAACTCAAACTTCTTCTCAATTAACCCTTCATACATCCTATACTTTGCTGCAATAGTTCGAATACAAGACTTCCTAATGCAATGCACCACCAAGAGCTTAATATCCCCAAAGTTATCAAATTTCTCATACCATCTCAGCCACCGCTTAACCAATCCAGAGAACCAGCTTATAATCAGGTCATCATCTTGTAACACTAGTTTGGACACATGCATTGGGAAGCCTTGCATATTGATCACACCATAACGATGCAGACATTTCTTTATAGCATTCAAGGGCACTTCGAATCTGAGCACTGTTGTGGATTTTGTAGAAAGTCTTGGTTCTATGCAAGGATCACGCAATAGTTCAACAGTGGCAGCTGTCTCAGATGAAATATACTCCTTAGCCTGCTTCTGGAAATTGTAGAATGCTTCTCGAAGGTCTTGTGGCAATGCTGGCTCTGCAATGTACTTAGAGAGGAGAACCTCCTCATTATCTTCCAATTTGGCAATTACATCTTGCATCCAAATTTTGAGTAAGGATTTGAACCAATGATCTGTTTCCATGCCGCCCTTACGAAACTGTGAGATATAATCTAGCAATGGAGTGCTAAGTCCAAGCTGCTTGATTTCTGATTCTTTGATTCTTCTCAAACCATGGGCCAGCCACTTCTTGCCAATTCTAAGTGTCATGGCATCCCAGATCTCTTTCTTCTGGGTAGCAAATAGCTTGACCTTGTCCTTCAATTTGTGAACTGCTTTCAATTCAGCACTTTCTGGAGCAGCCAACCTGATCACTGTACCGATAAATTGTACACCAAGTGAATTCTTTTTGATTGATGAGAGATTCATCTGATCTTCTACATCTAAATGAAGTGTGTTCTTCAAATAGCTTATTACTTCAGCCTTTATTTTCATGGCTGTTTCTTTAGTACCTAAAACAGCAATAAATATCTCATCCATGTATCTACAGGCACAAATTTTCGTCTGTACACAATCACCCAATTGGTTAACACTCTTAGCATCATTAGCTTTTATTTGTTTACGCATCCAATTGCGAAGCTTTGAAATTTGGACATCTTTGTTGACACTATCTTCAAGACCAAGGCCCTCATATCTCATGCACATCTCAAAAATCACATGATCTAAGTTATCCAGATATATATTCATCAGAATGGGCGAGAGAACTCCCTCCTGAGGAAGGCCATGGCCCTTTGGGAAGCTACCAAACACCAAATTAAGTACTTTGGCATCAAACATATTCTGTATTAAATTGAACAGCATGGAATCTTCAATCTTCTCATTCATTTCAGATAGAATCTTAGAGAGAATTAGCTGGTCAGCGTCTTGGTTGATGAATAATGTAAACCACCAATTGTGGTTGCTAATCTCCTTCCCAACATAGTTTAAGGCTGATCTTTGCCCTCTTCCACTGCGGCAACCATGAGATATTTTAGAGAAATGTTGTCTGTAAACAACTTCCAGAACTAATCTAATAGCTTCTTGCACAATTTTGAGCTTCAACTTAGGAAGTGTCAAACACTCCTTCTTGCTCTTTGATATAATTGATGTGGTGTGTAATTCCATATCAAAATTACCAGTTGCTAGCTGCTCTGCTAAGGAGTTGAAACAAATATCGTCCTTCTTTGATGTCATGTCAATATTAGAGTTAAGTCTAATTATATCATAAGAGTCAGAGAGGGTATCAAAAGTAGCAATGACTTTGTTCATTAGATCATAATACTTCCCGTTAAAGAAGTGTGCTTTCACCCTCTTCTTGATTCGAAGTTCAATTAGACGCTTGTGCTCCATCCTGCTCAGAGGCTTCTTTTTATGCAAAGCCAAAGATTCATCAGCCAGGCATGCTAAGCTCTTTGCCAACGACATCCCCTGCCTAGTCCTATCATTAGCATTTTCAAACTCTTCAAGCATAAAATTTGCCGCGGAATATTTCTTTCTTCCATCCAACTTGCCTGTTGCACAGGTAGAGAGCACCATTAGCACAAACTCGAGTGAAAGGCACCACTCAAGTGTCAAAAAAGAAAAGGCTGCTGTGAGATACCTTTAAGCATGAAAGCTGGACCGAGACAAGCATCAACCTTCAGGAGCAAAGAGGATGAGCTCAAGAGAAATCGCCCCCTTGCTGCAATCCACATTGCGCAAATACTGTATGGAATCGTAATTTTACGTTCAATGCAGCATTCTATCGAGCACGTGAAGCTCGCGTCTTCCTTCTAGTTGATCTTACCAACTATTAACCCCCATCGCTGAACATGCATATCCACTTACATTCCTTCTAGAAGAGTGACTAGTTTCAGGTCGACAAGTAGTCAAAGTCGATTCTTTTACTATTAAAGTGGTTAATTCACAGTGTAGGAAAGCCGGGAGGAACAGTTTTGATGAAAACAATACAAAAGTTGGCAGTAAATTTATCTAGAAAAGCAAAAGCCTTCTATGTCACGCGAAATAGTGGAACGAAATCAAAGATACCTTTTCAACTCGAACTCGACCTCAATCATGGTGGAGAGATTGGCCATCACCGCTAAAAGGAAACCGAGATCATGGCGAAATACCTTTCGGCGTTCGGATGAGACAGTGTTAGAAGAGGTGGAGGCGCGGCAGTGGCCGTAAGAGGGGACTCACCGTCGCCGACGAGGACAGCGTCGGGCAGGCTCCAGGCGGCCAAGTAGTCAAAATGGAATCCACTTAAATACTGACAATCGGCAATGCCATCGCTAAAAGTAGCAAAATGGACCGACATCACTCGGCCCGTCTCAACATCAACACTAACCTGCTGGTTCGACGACATCAACCAATTCAATTAAACCGCTCGGCCCATTCAGAATGTTCAAGCCTATTCAATTCGACACTATATTAGGTCGTGTTTGGTTGATGAATTTATAAATAAAAAAATAAAATGATAATAAACGATAGTATTTAGATTATAAATTAAGAATTAATAATTTAAAAATAATTTTCAGATTTACCAAACTCATATAACTCTTATTCCTCTTTAAAAAAATTTTAGAACTTTAGAAATTTAAAAACAATAAAAAAGAAAAGAAAATTTGAAAAAGAAAATTTGATGAAAATCAGCAACAGAATTCTATTTGATGAAAGTTACGGGTCAGTTCCCCTCGCACATGGTTGGTGCACAAAGTGTGCTTTGAAGTCGCAAGCCAGCATATTCTCCCGTATATACAGTAGTATACTGCCACCGTGTATACATAGGCAATACTACATTTACTACTACAAGTCTACAACACTATGAACCGCCGTCACCCATCAGTAAGCTTGCAAGCGCAGCGGAAGTGGTCAGCTTGCTGCTTTAGTCTTTCACGCCAACGCATGGCTTTCCTCCGAATTTTGGATTTTCTAGTCCACAATTTATGAATCTCCTCCCCATTTAGGAATTCACAGTACTAATCTCTCCTGATGTAATCCAACGATAACGATCAAAAGAGACTAAAAGTAAACCACAAATCATAGACCAAAAGATTCCTGCTCATCATTCAATACCCTCAACTACAAACTTCTTCCTCTACTACCTTACCTTTCCTCCTCCATTAGCAGCCTCTTCCTCTACTACCTTACCTTTCCTCCTCCATTAGCAGCCTCGGGACAGAGTGTGCTACTGGACACGGCGCTGCCTCCTACGAGTTCAAGCTCTTTGCAGCCCCGGCCACTGCATGCTGTCGTCTGAAACGCCCGCCATAGTTCACAGAAAGCAGTGGGCAACAACAAGCAAAGTCAGTTATTTCATCATGTAGCAAGAAAATGGGCGGCCGTGGGTCATGCAGAAGCCTGCCACGGTCGGTGGGCAACCAGCAACGAACCCCACGCCGCGAGGTCCAACTCATTCGAACAAACACGTTAACTAAAACCATGTCAGTAAAATGGAAGGAAAACAATAAAAATCAAGAAATGATTGGAGAAATTTAAGTTACAGAGTGGGATGCTCCAAGTTCAAAGCACTTCGATGTTACAACTTACAAGTACTGAATAGAAATTACACGAGTCGTCGATATGAATATCAACCCTGGCTAATTCTCAGCTGTGCTACATTGTCCACGGCCTACAAGACTAACAACATCAATACTTCCCCAGAACACTTGCTGCTCTTCCAGAATTGTATGGCGTCGTCGGTCCTTCCTATCTTCCATAAGGATGATATCTGCCAGCACCACCGACGCCAGGGCCCGAGCCGGTCCTGCCACCATAGTGTCCTGAGCCATAACTGCTCCCTGGCGAACCATAACCACCGCCACCGCCGTAGCTAGAACCACCATAACTCCCAGCTTCACGACCATACCCACCACCTAAACTACCACCATACCCGCTGCCATATCCTCCACCGTATGAACCAAAGCGACTAGAATATCCAATGGAAGACGCTCCACGATAGTCTCCTAAGCTACCTCCATATCCACCATAACTACTACCGTATTCACCAGCAGCTCCCCCATAACCACCATAACCACCCGGTCTAGGTCCCAAACCAGCTGGTGTCCTATAGGATGAAGGGCCATAGCCACCAGCACTGCCAAAGCTACTGCCACCGCCACCTCCACCATATGAGCTACCAAAGCTGCCACCTGAGCTACCACCATACGCGCCACCAAAGCTGCCAGCACCACCACCATACGAACCACCAAAGCTGCCAGCATTGTCACCAAAGTGACGAGTCCTAGATTCACCACCAAAGGAAGGTGGGGCATTGCCTGGCTTCTTTGGTTCGGCCTTCTTGATTTCAACCTGAAAATAAAACGATGTCATCAACAGAGCCCGTACATAGGACATACAGAGTTGAAGTAAACTTGGCTCAACAAAAGAAAACTAATTACCGGTTCGATCGGCTTGAGATACTAAGAAAAATTGTAACAAAATTCTAAAAGACAAAAACTATCCCCGTGCTAATGTTAAAGTCTACCAAATATTGCACTAACTCACCTTAGTGCCAGCTAGATCAATCATATTTCCTTTTTTCGCTAAGAGATCATCTACATCTTTTTCATTCTCAAATACTATAAAACCAAATCCACGAGATCTGTTGGTTGTATGGTCCCTTATGATTTCATGTTCTTCCACCCTCCCAAACTCAGAAAAGTAGTCCTTGAACTGATCTGTTCAGTTTGAAGTAAACATCGGATCCTAGTGTCGTCAGCATCTTTAAACAAGTGACTACACATTATAAAAGATAAAAGATAAATTACCTTCAGAAAGTGTAGTCGGTATTCCACCAACAAATATCTTCCTTGTCTTGAAATCTTTCAAAGGAGCAGCACCTTTTGGAATAGTTCTTTTTATTTCCACCTTCAGAATCCATGGAATGAAAGATTAGAAGTGGCACATTAAAGAAGAGAAGGGGAGTGCCAAATACTTGTGATAGATTTTGCATGGATGCTAACATCAGAAGATTTTTTAGATGATGCCTCTTAAGATGTCAAGGATATGTAATCTTGTAACAATGTATCAAAGACATTTTTCCCCTCGTCCAAACAAAGGAAACTCAGACCGTAAGTACAAGAAACTAAAGCAGGAATGTCACATAAAATAAAAAATCAGACAAAATAACAAAGCCAGAAACACAGCAGATACATATTGTTATAAAGAGAAAAGGCAGGACATGTTACAATTGCTGCAAGTTTACTGGTAACAAACTTCAGTAATGGTACAGTTAGAAAGAAATAATAACGAGTCATGATCACCAAAATAGTACTTACCATTTTTCCATTAAACACATGTGAGTCCTCAATGACTTTGTCAACTATAGAAGCATCTTTGTAAGTGATAAACCCAAAACCCCTTGGCTTGTTTGTATGGCGATCTTTCATTATCACTGAATCTACTATCTCTCCGTACCGCTCAAAGTGTTTTACAAATGCTTCTGCAATAAAATGAAACAAAACATTCATTGGTTTACAAAAGTCATATCAATATTCATGTTATCCCCAGAGAAACCATGTTTAACAAATTGCATAATGGTGGCAAAAGGTGATTCGCTCGCCCCCGAGCCTCTGCTAGCCCATTCCAGGCCAACTCGGAAGAGGTAACTCACGGATGGCCACTAGCCTTGGGCAGTTGAATATTAACAAACAACATAATAAAACATGCAGAGATAGAGAGAGAGAGAGAGAGAGAGAGAGAGAGAGAGAAGGGCGGCCTGAGATAGAAACCCTGAGTCATAAATATCTGTCAGAAAGAAACAAGCTAACGGAATCAAAATCCAAGAAGAGTTTAGACAGTCAGCTTTCATGAAGAGGTGCCCATGAAAAGAAAAGGAAAATAAACAGAGTTTAAATTGATGCAAGTTACCAAAAAAAAAGATACACAAATGATATACCGTGAAGATCAGAATGGATGGAATTTTCTTCCAGTAACAGATTAATTGATTAGCAAACCACAAGAATATAGATAGACAAAGTAGTCATTGAAATAATTTAAAACGTATAATATAGAAATTTGAGCATTCACAATGTAGATCAGATTATCAGACATCAATGAATGTTGTTTGTATAGATCAAAAGGGCAAAATTTGAGCAAAAACAACATACATTATTAGTATTTCAATAAGATAAATCAAAAGGCATTACACAAAGGTCATGCAAGAAGAAGGTTGATGAGCAAATGTCATGATGAGTGGCGCCAGAAAAAGGTCTCCAACAATAAAATAGTTTACACTCCAACTATTTAGCATTTTGCACTTGTATCATAGAAAAGGAAACATCATTATATGTCGCTGTTTATTCTTATCCTTGACCAAAGGCTCTGTTGTTGTTTTTTACTTCATTTTTGCGATATGTATCATAGAAAATCCAACTCAAAATGTAAAGCAAACCTAAACAAGTATATTGACAAGATCAATGTGTGCACAACTGATTGAGAGAGAGATAATCAAGATCTACATAGAAAGAATCAGATCTCTTTGATGAAAAAATGGTTAATCGGGTTTTATACTAATCAGAGCAACAAAAAGAAACTAACCTAGCGACGTAGCTTTCGGCAACCCTCCAACAAAGATCTTTCTGCAGCAACAAAAAGACATCAAGAAAGTAATGAAACGCGAGCAGGAAGCGAGCGAAAATACATCAAATGGAAGACTAAAGCCGGGGGAGATAACAGAGGGTACTCACGCAGGGCTCGCGCCATCATGCTCCTGCATTCTCGAGCCCATGGCGAAGGCCGCGCTTCGAAGAAGACCAAGAATTAGGGTTTTCTGACGACTGGGGGAGGCTTGATGCGCTTTAGTCGCTTATAAAAATATCGTGTGCGAAGAGAGAAGTGATCTCGACCGTAGATCTGTTAACATAATCCAAGTAAAAATTTGATAGACGCCGTTGATTCCGGAGAAAACCAGAGAAGGAAACCGGACACGTTCCAAATAAACCCGACTTGATTTCTGATTTGACCATATCGGTTCAGTTTATTAAAGGGCATTTTAAGAATCGGCAATTTAATCACATACGAAATGTCCTGTTTGTTAGGGGTGAACAAAAATCAAATCGAATTGAACTGAATGAATTAATCAAATTAAATCGAATCGATTTTTTTTAACAAATCAAATCGATCGAATTGCTTTTAAAAACAAAACCGATATAATATCAATTATTTCGGTTTCAACTGAATTAATCGAATTAATTGTATTATTTTAAAATAAATCATTTTTTAATAAAAAATTCAATTTCAATTTTAAAAAATAAAGGCTAAAAATTTATATTGGTCCAAAATTTCAATTAATTCGGTCTTTTTGGTTTAACCGAATAAGAAATTTTAAAATTGAAACTGAACTGAATTATCCGATTTAACCAATTTTTTAGGGAAACAAAACTGAATTACTGAATAAATTAAACTGAATTTTAAATTTCTGTCTATTTATTCGATTTGTTCAGTTTAATCAAATTTTTACTCACCCCTACCTTCAACCAACTTCCTTCAACTAATTTTTCATGCCTTCAATCGATTAGACACAATCAGCTTCTCAAGCTTTCAGTCAACTCCATAGTGGGTCATATCCAATAGATTGTTGGTCACCATCACTTTCTTCTGGTCGACTTTGCAGTCGAGACAATCACAGTAAGCTTATGCAAAGGCATGAGCATCAGCTAGTCAACAAATTGTGACTTAGGATATAAAATTCCCTAAAAAAAGGCTTCATAGCGAGCCACTATATATCCCACCCCTACCTAACTATAATATATCATTTACAATGAAGTTGCCCCAAAATGAAAACCCATAGATCACATTAGATCACATTTACTCTTCTAGTCTCTCATAGCTCTTGTGCCATCAAATTTTCAACTTTGTTGGGTTTTTGAACCATCAAATACGATAAACTCCTCTAGCTCAATTTTGTCATCCTACCAACACTTCATGCCATTGACTATACATCGTCCCAAGAAGTTGAGCCATCAAATGCACCAAGCTCCCAGGCTCGATTTATACTCAATCCACTAGAATCCTCTGAGCATCTCCAAAGCTTCATCCTAGCCTATCAATCCTTTGAGCACATGATCTCCACATTCAAACTTACAACCACTCAATCATCCATGCCCTAAGAGCTCCTCTAAAGCTCCATTACCCATTCCAGGCCACATCGAGAAAAACCCAACTCAATTTCATCGAGTCAACAAGATCCATAAGCTTCATATGTAGTATTTCAAGTCCGTGCACAATCATATTATCAATATACTAAAAAATATAGTCAAACTTCACCACACGAAAGTATTGCTTCCCCAATAAGACTAGCAGACACTCCTGTAATAAGGTAACTTGAAGGTTTATCGTTGAATGAAACACCATCAGATATGGTACTGTTGAACTGACTCTGAAAGATACAAACATCATACAATATAATCATTCACCTGTGACTCCAACTCAATGAATGAATGGTAGTTTGAGCTGGATAGTCAAATATTCCATTAATGAGATAATAAACAACACTTTACAAATCATTAATTTTTGTCAAAACATTCTACCCTTTGATGCTTGAGTAGCATTACACTCAGGCTCCCTGCTGTAGAAATCTTTCAGGTAGAAGCAGCAGATGCTGAAGATGGGTTTTCTCGAGGGGATACTCTTAGCAAAGTCTTCATCGAGTCATATGCAGTGAAACCTATTGCCACAGAAGGAACGACCTGCAAGTACCAAAATTGTTTCAACTCAGAAACATCTCCATATGATGTAACGTGCAAGCTAACAATTGGATTGCTATTTACACTATCTTCCTCTAGAAAGGAATTTGTTCTTACTACATGGATTGGCAGTGTTAAAAGGTACTGTGGCTTTGAAAATCATAATGCAACATGAAAGTGGTTGTTCCTCCATCTTCCAGATATATGTATTACATATCCTTCTATTTTGATAAGGTCCATTGCAAACAAACTGAAAATGAAAGGGTGAATGGGATCTCTCCAGCAACACTCCCTAAGTTTTCTGGTTGCTTTTATCATCACTGTTTGATAGTAACTGATTAATATACAACAAATTGAAAACGAAAGATTTATATGGGATCTCTTCAGCAGCACTCCCTAAGTTTTCTGGTTGCTTTTAACAGATGTTGTTTGGTTGTAACTGATAAATATACATGTGTTTCATTACCTTAATGTAGTTAAGGCTTAGTCCAGCAAAAAGTTGTCTCCATCCTTGAGTCTGGAGAATGTATGAAAACCCTTGCAGTGTGCCATTGATGCATGGACCACCTAGATGATTTAGTTGTTGAGTTTGGACCTTGAAACATAAAAAAAACTGATCAGAGACCCCAATCTTCATATTATTATCATAACAATAAGCATATGATACCAAGTAACAGCTAATCAAGCAAAAGAATATACAAGGCAAATAGGTGAGATATAATGCCTGCATTTGTCTCCTAATGACATCAAGCGGATAGGTGAGAGTCTGTCCAAATAAACCAGCTAAAGCCCCGCATGACAAGCGTAGAACCACAGACTTCTGATACCGTTCAGGTACACGACTCTTTAAATCTTCATAAATGTAAAACTTCAGACCAGCATAAGGAATGATACCAACAAGAGTAGGACCTGCAACATCAACAATAGAACATGAAAAATCAATACCCAATTTCAGCTGAATTACTTCATTACCTTTAACAACAAGAACTGCTACAAAGTTTTGGTGCACCAATTCTAGAGATATTGACATTAAAAATAACAGTGGGTGTTTGTTCAACTATGCAGTTATAGAATATGAAAGCATAATTTATAGATCATCAAAACAAACAGTAAATGACATTTATCTACCAGATCTTTGTAAAATGTTGGTAAATTAGATTGTGTCAAAATTCTTTCCATGCAACCCCCATGCATCCCAATGCACTGCCAAATCATCCATTGTTGCCACATCAGTCCCACGCAACATCTCTCCACTCCAGAGACCATCTTTTGTCATAGTGTTCTCCCTTTGACTAACTCCACAAATCAGTGCATTCATCATCTTCTCCCTATTTGCCCAAACATTCATTATCTTCTTCTTCGTACTCTGGCTGCCGGACATCGAAAGCCAGATTTCTGAATAGTCATGAGTAGTAGCACGATGGTTAGGGGCTACATGTTTAAGTCCTTTCAAAGGCAAGCTTCGTGCATGCCAGGACCAGGATTAATAATGTGTATCTTGTTGCCGCCAACACTGAGCATGGTTGTCTCATTGTCAAAGTACCCACTATTTGTTGGTGTCTTAGGTTGATTTTGATGTAATTAACCAAGTTAGGTTAGGTTCTGTCGTTATCTAACCATGTGTCCAAGTGTGCAGGAGCTTAAAAATACAAGAAGTCAAGCGGAAGATGTAGCGGACGAAAATAATGGCGCGGCAAAAGAGTCAACGGGCTAGGCGCATTCGAGGGACGAGAAGTTGCGGAAGAGTACACCGGCGGAGCCAAAAGGATGTGTATAGTGGTCCAAGGAACGATAAGCCAGGGAGGAGGTCTGCTCGAGAAGGATGAAAAATGGGTTTGGGGTGAACCCTATTCCGGATGTCCGAGATCACCCAAACAACCGGAAAGGAACGAAGCCGATCGGAGCCGAAGTCAACATGAAGCTGACTTCAGCAGGTCCGGGGCGCCCAGACCTAGTCAGGCGCTCGGATCGTCCATGGCCCGGACTTGGTCGGGCGCCCAGACCACCTAGGGTGTCTGGGTGGTTCGCGTCGCATAGCCGTTGCCGGTAGTACCGACACTCCCAGTAGCCGAAAATGGATAAATTATTATCTAGTGGTCGTTGAAGAATCATTGTCGTTGCGGATAACGACATCGACCTACCAGGGTGTCTGGGTGGTTCGCGTCGCATAGCTGTTGCCAGGAGTGCCGGCTCCAGCGCAGTCCGGGTAGCCGAAAATGGATAAATTATTATCCAGTGGCCGTTGAAGAGTCATTACCGTTGCGGATAACGACATCGACCTGGGGCTCCCGGAATTGCCACATCACCAGTTCG
>JBBPFQ010000064.1:6395076-6414511 GCA_037974815.1 Kaempferia elegans
GGCTCCTCCTTAGACTTATGCCGCCAAACCTCTACCTGAACTTCACTTGTTATACCTATTTACTGCATACTCACAATGTATACCAGATACAATAATAAATCTAACTTAAATCTTTACCCAAACATCAAAACCTATGGTACCTAAATTGCTCCAACAAAATTGACCTAATATCTAAAGAGCAACGATTTTTTGAACATGAATGTATTTGAAAATTTTTAATTCATCTTCAAAAAATCACTGCTCTCAATATATTGAGTTAAATTAATGTTTGAGAGCATGAATATAATCAGAAAAACTGGTCAAACATATAGAAATTAGTTTCATATCAATCTAAGGTCGTTTGGTTTATCAATCAATTTTATCCAAAATCGACTTTCATTAAAAAAAAAATAAATCATCCGACTGATTTGTTGGAAATTTTGACAAAGAAAAATTGATATGACTGATAAAAAAAACAGTCGACTAATTTTCAAAAAGAAATCAATTCGACTTATTTTTATCAATCGACTAATTTGGGATAAAATAAAAAGTGGGTATATGATTTGATCATTTTGAAATTAACATACGCAATTTTGTAATTTCGATACTTACCTACACGGTTCGGTAAAAAATTATATATTATTATATGACAGAAAAAAGAGTAGTCTTTCTACAACTTTGATAGGTTATAATGTCTATTTTTACGACTGCTATGTTACAATAAATGTTTCTATTTACTTATTTATATTTTATAATAGGACCAACACTACTATACCATTTAGGATTAACGATATCACCTTCTATTCCAACTTTAATTGATAGGATTGTCGATTGTGCTTAGATTAAAGAGTTTTTGACACTTTAATTGCATAATGGAAATAAAAAAACCTTAAAAATTGAATAAAATAAACTTCGATTCACTGGTTCACTGGTAGAACTAATGAGTCTAGTGCTAATCGAGAGACAGATATCACAGTACCTCTGACCGTGAATTTAGGTTAAGTTTCATAGTATTTGTTCGGGGAACTTCCTTCTTCAAATATCTTCTCAACCAGATTGAGGTCTTCCCGATTCCGACTAAACTCGCCTTTTCCCTCCGTTGGAAAACGAAGAGGAAGAATGAGCTCTCCTTTTTGAATTGTTCAATAGTTCTCTCATATTTCACATTTCTGCTGGAAAACCAGTCTTATTTTGTCTATTGCATCATTGGAGTAGTGTAGAGTTGAAGTAAGTTCTTGGTAACTAAATCCTATGACAACATTAAATTTTTTGGGCTTCCAGGTATTAAGTGGAGAGGCCCCGATAGAGAAAAAACAATTACAATTCTCTTATCTAAATTTGTGATCTTTTTCTCTATTCCCTCGTAATCTGACAATAAAAACAGGTTACCTGATCTGGGAATTTGCTTAATCATTATATAGAGTAGACTCTTCTAATGGCACTGAGCGAGTTTGATTCTTCTGGTTGAAAACTAAGATCCAATCATAACTATTCAACACGGTTTCACCTAAAACCAATCATATGTCCACAAATAATTGAAAACAATCTCGGTTTCAAGGGAGATGAAAAGATGATTTCCAAGGATCTTGGGTACTTGAAACTCTCAAGCACCAAACAAAAATCCATTTCTTTACATCCTCAGTCTAGCTATACAAGAACAGAGAAACTACAACAAAATGAGTGTGTAGATGGGCAAAAATTGAACGTCTTTTTATCTTCGACAATGCATGTTCGTGCACTGGAAGTGTGGCATAAGGGCCATTCCACAACCATCCAGTTTACAACTACTTTGATTCGAAGTCTCCCTTCGAGTTGTACATCCACCCCTGATGGCAAATGGGTGATTAGTCGTCAGAAGCACAAAAAGGATCCAACAGCTGGGAGTACCTACATCCATGAGACAACATAGCCATCAGATAAAGAACTAAAGAAATAGACAACAAGCCATACCATATAATATCTCCATCAACCACGTAACTACTTGATAACATAAACACAAGCGAAAATGGGGGATTCAGTAACTTGATATATTGGATGAGTGACCATCCCATAAAAACAGTATGATTCAACTCAATTGAGAGGTGAGTCTCAAAAATGTGTATTAACCCTTTACTAACATGTTGAGCTTAGGGGGGAAAGTTCAGTGATGCAGATCAAGAAGAAAAGATTGGGGAGAAAATCTGACATCAAGCGGTAAAGTATGTAGACAGATTGTAGCAGCATAGGTATCATATCTAAGGATTCTTAAGTATCACACCATAGCAAGATTGCATCACACAATCTAAGAGAACGCTCATAACACAATATCTATTTCATATCCCAGCATTACAGCAATTCACATATTAAAGGTGGACTCATCGAAAACATAAAGGACATGTAAAGGCTAAGGAAACATAAATACTAGTAGATAGACTCATCAAAAACACAAGTACTCATAAAGACTCAAAAAATATATGAGAAATGAAAGCATATTGATGTTGGACATTTAAAGCTAGTTTTGACTTTTGACTTCAATCATTTAGAATTGATGAACTTTAGTTTATCATCATCCAAGATATCCCAAATTAAGTTGAGCTTTAGAATCTTTATTTCAGCGTTTATAGGCTTTTAATGGAGATTGTCACTTGTCTCCATTAACTCTCCTTGTGTGAAAAAAATCTCGTCCTTAACTAGTTAAAAGCATGGAATCTTTCATTGGGATCTCGATTCAACCGCTAAAAGTCATCATCAATAATCCATGTACACTCAGAAAGGAGTCGTGTCTTCCATTTGACAAATATGTTTGATAGCCGCCCCCCTTTTTGACACAATGTGATCATCAATAACATCTTCAATTTCTTCTTTCAATGTTTGAATCGATGGTAAACAGGCATCATATTCATTACTTTCTCATAACATCTTTATGTTCAAAATATAAAGTGAGATCCTCAATGCTAATACCCATGTCTGCTTGAAGATCAAGGACACACGTATTGAGCTTATTTTCTTTAAAATTTTATATTGTCCAATATTCCTTGAATAAAGTTTCTTATAAACCTTCTCTAAGATATCATTCTAGCCTTATACAAACCATAACAATATCACCTTCCTTAAATTTAGCAAACTTTCTTTTAAATGAGAATGTGTTTTATATCTTTTGTTGCTTCCAGCAATTTCCCACATCATCATGTATATCTTGTATGTGTTTGCTAAAAGCGTCAACTTCAACCCTTGCACTTGCCTCCAGCGGTAAAGGGACCAAATCAATTGACTTTCTAGGAAGCATACCTATAGCAATTTCAAATGAGTTGCGTCCGATGGATCTATTCACCAAACTGTTATATGTGAATTCAACCATAGAAAGAATTTGATCCCACATGATAACATGATCTCCAACTAGGCAGCAAAGTAAATCACCCAAACTACTGTTGACAACTTAAGTTTGTCCATCTGTTTGAGGGCGGAAAAAAGAAGCAAACCTTAACTTTGTATTCATCAATTTCCATAAAGTTCACCAGAAGTAGCTTGTGAACTATACACCTCGATTAGAAATAATTATTAATAGCAACCCATGAAGACGAACAACTTCCTTAAAGAAAAGTTTAGTGAACATTTGAAGTTTTTGAGCATGGAATGAAGTGAGTCATTTTTTAAAATATAGTCATGTCCTCTAATGGTTTTAGGCAAACCAATCACAAAATCTATGCATAGATCTTGTTGTGGTTTATGGCACAGGTAGAGGCATATACTACAATAACAACTAAATCTTATTCCACTAGGTGAGGAAGTAGAGACATATACAAACCAATATTTTTCTTTCTTCTTTTAGATAATTGGCATGTGCATCTTTGCCACATCCTTCTCAAGGCTAAGCCAATAGAAATGATCTTCGACTCTTGCAATAATTTTATCCCTTCTAAAATGACATATTGCCCCTCCAGCATGTAACTCCTATATCATTTGTTCACAAAGAGAACCATTCAGTAATCAAAGTTGAGTTCCTTTAAAAAGATAATCATTAGATAGCGAAAAAACTAGGAAGTCTTGATGTTGTACAACAATCAAGGCACAAATATATTGTAGAAATCTTTGCACAAAGGGTAGCCTTTCATGAATAGTTCAAATCCCACCACTCGTACAATCATAGAAGAAAAAATATATACCACCGTCACACCGTGTTGAGTGCATTGCTTTATTTTCAACACAAAATTTATGTTTGATTACAAAGGTATAATCTTGCAAGAAAGAGGCTCATTTCCCAAGTTGACTACTTAGTTTTTGTAGAGTTGATATATTGAAAAGCTTAGTGATCAAAATATAAAATCAACTCTTATGGAAGAAGGTAGTGTCGCTAATAACGCAAAGCTTGAACAATTGCATAAAATTTTTTATCATAAGTGAAATACCATTGTTTTGCCGCATTTAACTAACTAAATTATATAATAGGATACCCTTTTTGACTTGATATGTCTCCAATTCTAACATTTGATGCATCACACATCACTTCAAAAATCTTTGAAAAATCTTGTAGTCAATGAATTGGTGCTTCAACAATCTTTTTCTTACTTCTTGAAAAGTTGTGTTGGTCCAAGTAAACTGGCCTTTCTTTGGACAATAAGTTATAGGAGGCATAAGTTTTTTTTTGATGAATCGCCTATAAAATGTTGCTAGGCCATGAAAACTTATGACTTCTTATAGTGTCTTAGGCAACGACCACTCTTGGATGACTTTTATCTTGTTAGGATCTGCCTCTAACCATCTAGATGACACCACAATACCTAAGAATACCACAAATGAAGCTATAAAGGAGCATTTCTTTAAATTTATATAGAGCTTCTCTCTGCGAAGAACTTTCATAGCAAATGAGTAAGATGATCTTCTTTACTTTAGCTGTAAATTAAACAATAAGAAACTTCCTGATAAATTGTTGTATTACTTGATTCATAAAGTACCTAACAATACCACAGATGAAGTTATAAGGAGCATTTCTTTAAAATTTATATAGAGTTTCTCTCTGCGAAGAACCTATAGCAAATGGGTAAGATGATCTTCTTTACTTTAGTTATAAAGTAAACAACAAGAAAATTCCTGATAAATTGTTATGATACTTGATTAATAAAGTGCATAAATGTGCTAGGAGCGTTGAAAAGTTTAAAAGACATGACGAGTCATTCATAAAAGTCATCTTTAGTCTTGAAAATTGTCTAACATTCATCTTTGAGTCTTGTGCATATTTGATGATACCTATTTCTCAAATCAATTTTTGAAAAGATGCAAGAACCCACCAACACATCAAGCATATCATCAAGGTGAGGAATTAGAAATCGATATTTAAGGGTGATCTTATTAATCACATGACTTGCTAAGATTACAATCAAAGTCCCACCTTAAAAATACATAGAGAATATCATGAGATTATAAAATAGAAGATACCTCCATTAGTATAAAACCTTTTAGGTATAATCCACAAATAAATCCATGAGAACTTAGTCCTAAAGTGAACAAAAATCATACCATTATAGAAATATGTGAATTTCATTAGTCCAACAAGTGGTATGAGTCATGGTCAAAATAGAGCCAAGAGGGAACCTTAATAAAGGAGGTGGGTTTCCAAACCATGGGAATAATGGTAGGAGCTCCAGTAAAAAAATACATGATATTTTTGCTCTCGAGGCAGATGGTGCTCAAGGTATTTCACCCAAACGCAGTGGAAAGGGATGGTCTCGTTTGGAGTATAGTGATAAGGCCTTTCGGATAAAGCCTAAAACAAATCAACGAGGGTTTAAGCCTAAAACGAACAATATCATATCATTGTAGAGATAGTCATGTGAGGAACCTTAACAAATGAGATGGAGAGGCAAGGAACACAGGAATAATGGTAGGTAAAAAAAATTCCATGATAAGCTTTCGAGGCAAGTGGTGCTCTAGGTATTTCACATAAGGCATGAGCCCTATTAAGGTGGAAAGGAGTGACCTCGATTGGAGTACGATGGTCCTTAATTTGAGGGGAGGATTGTTGAAATTACAATCAAAGTCCCATATTAGAAATACATGGAGAAGATCATGAATTATAACAAGGAAGATATCTCATTTGGAATGAGATCATTTGGATAGAATTCAAAACCAAATCCATGAGGGTTTAGGCCCAATGTGAATAATATATTATATCATTGTGGAGATATATAAATTTTATTGGTCCA
This sequence comes from Kaempferia elegans, assembly GCA_037974815.1. Classification (NCBI taxonomy): domain Eukaryota; kingdom Viridiplantae; phylum Streptophyta; class Magnoliopsida; order Zingiberales; family Zingiberaceae; genus Kaempferia; species Kaempferia elegans. Next base: position 6,401,235 of record JBBPFQ010000064.1, read on the forward strand.
ACACGACTATTACACATGCGTCATCTGCTATCTTTCTTTAGCGTCAACAATGCAAGGGCAACATATGGGTTTAGACTTTCCTAGATGAAACCCTTTAACAACCGTTTATCCACTTGCCTCTTCAATTCTACGTGACCGCTTTGATTCATTTAATAGGTTGATAGATTGGATAGTTGTGAACCTGACACAAAATCAATAGCATGTTGAATTTTAGACATTAGTGGAAACTCATTGGATAATCCTTCCAGACCCACATCAGAAAAGTCATTCTATAAAATAGTGATTTCAACTAAAACTTTGGTAGCAGATACTTCTTTGACTTCTTTGATTATAAGAGCATATATAGCAAACCTTTCAATGCTTTCTTACTGAAAATTTTTCTTAGACAGAATGTGAAGAGAATTTTCACAATTAACATAATTATTTACCTTTTCTTGCTTGTATATCTTCATTTAAGCCATCAACATAGGTTTCAATAATACCTTCATGTTGTTGAACATGAAAGTGTATGTGTACTCCTTACCATAATGATACGCATCATCATACGAAGGTATCCAAGAAGTATATGAGTTGCTTTTATATGATTAATGCCACACCAAATAGTCAATGTAATTTTCACAAGAGAAACAAGCCGCATTATATTATCGAAATAGACTTGTTATCTATCCAGACCTTGTATGGTTGGGGATGTAGTTGCGTAGGACGCTTGAGACACTCCACTATAAATGTTGAGACAACATTCATACAACTTCCTCTATTGATAATAAGCTTATGCGCTTGATTTCTACAATGAACCAACATCTAAAAAATAGATATTCACTGTCGATCTTCATCTTTGACTTTTGTAGTAAGAATACACCTAACAACAGTTGCCAAAGAAGTATCTTCATCTTCTTCTAGATCATCTTCAATATAAATTCCATAGTCAAAAGAATTTTCATGTTTGTCATTTTCTGGATCATCTTCATGCTCTACTCCGATATGTAAATTCTTCTTAGCACAATTATAAGTCATGTGGCTTGGTTTTTAACGCTTGAAACATTTTATAACCTTGTTCATTAACTCAAATGGTTTCATAGGTGGTTTAGAGTCACTTTGTTGATTAAATGGGTTGGCGTGTCCTCTTGCTTACTGGTTGGCTTCAAGGATACTTTTATTCATCACTAAATTTCCAAGCTTTTTACCAAATGGATAATTCAAATACTCATTCATATCTAAGGCAACATGGAAAGTTTATTCGTTATCTTAATAATTCTCATATGATTTCAGATCTTAATCCAGCTTTAAACCTTACCAAGAGTTTGTTTGGCATTTTCAACAATTTGACTCCCTGTCTTTAATTCATCAAATTTCTGCATATACTCAGACCACATACAAGTTATTATGCTTTAAACTAATAAGTTTATTACATAATTTATTGTTGGCAAATACTTCTCCCGCAGTTTAGCTTTCATCTCCTGTCATGAGTTGGTTGGTACTTACCCCAATCTCCCTATGTCTGCTTCAGTGATTCTACACTAGTTCACCATATTTTTTCCTAAACCCACAAGCTTCATTTGAGCAAACCTTACTCTTTGACCATCTGTCATGTTGTGTTAATCAAAATATTCTTCTATTGGTGTAAGTTTATTAACAAATAAAATAGGGTTCACATTCCCTTCAAAATCTAACACCTCAATTCGAACTTTCTTTATGATATCTCTCGCGGCATCTTGGTAATTGTTATCCGCTTCAAAAAAAATCCTTAGCCCACTTAATAAAAGGTTATTGTTGATGGAGTGTTGGAACCCCTTGAATCATGTTGTTGTTTGCATGAGATGTTTCTCGTTGGCTTAGTCACCTTTAGATTGAGAAATCATAGCTTCATCACCATTTAAATGAATTTACATGTCATCAAGTTGTTCCATCATGCGAATAAGTATATCATCTCATTAATTATCAGTAACTTCCCTTTAAAGCTCCTCTCGGATCTTGTAGACATTAATACCTAGTTTTTATACTAAATATAATGCAACACAAGAAGAGAGACTGAATGCTGGAAGGTTTGGGGAGTAAATATATGAGATTAAGTGGTAAAGTATTGTTAAAGCAAAGGCATCATATATAAGGGGGCGTTTGGTTTGAGTGTTTTCTATTTTCATTTTATGAGAAAATACGATTTTCTAGAAAACAGTGTTTTGTTTGTATTTTTCACATCTGTTTTCTAAAAAGAATAGCAAAACTAGAAAATATCTAAAAAATCATTTTCAAGAAATGGAAAAATGCAGTTTTCTAGAAAATAAGAAGGAAAATCGCTGAAACCAAACGCTCACTAAGTGTTTCTAAGCATCACACCATAGAGAGATTGCATCACACAATCTAAGAGAATATTCAAAACGCAATATCTATTCCATGTTTTCAGTGGTTGGTATATTTATACTAGTAGTTGGAATCGTCGAAAACATAAAGGACTTAATAAAGGCACAGGAAATATAAATGTTAGTCAATGGACTCATTGAAAACATAAGGACTCATAAAAGACTTATAAAGAAGTTACAATTTTCTAAGCATGAGAAGTTAAAGCATACTGGAACTGTTGGATATTTAATGTTGGACATTTAAAACTGACTTTTAAATTTACTTCTAACTTTTCACTTCAACCCTTTGGAATTGATGAATTTTATATCATTTCCCAAGTAGGCTTATCATCTCCCAAGATATGTCAAATTAATAATTGAGCTTTGGAATTCTACTTTTATATACTTTTAATGGAGATTGTCACTTGTCTCCATCATTCAATTAGTCTAATCTTTATAGCTGGACTAACTTCTAAGTTTTTATCCCTTTTCCTTTTGTTTGCATTATTTAGCCAGTATACAGCCCACTCAAATGACTATTCATCAAGTCATATCAATCAGTGGAGATAACCAACATGAATCTTCACGCTTCTGAAGCTGACAAAGGACGTGGAGATAAAAACACTGATGTGTGAAGCAACAACAAAAGCAGTTCATAAGCAAAGACTACAAATGGCCCATTAGCCTTGCATAGGCGATTATAGTCCTATGTCATGCTTATTTCAAATATGGAGGTAATAAAACATGGAAAGTGTATTCTGAATGAAAACAAAAACAGACAGTATATCCTACTTTGATGCAGCATAAGAAAAGAGCTTAATTGTATGGAGATACATACAGTAGGAATCTAAACATTCATTGTAAAATGTGTGGAAGAGCTGTAGAAACATATGCCTAAGCAATTCTAGGCATCATACCATAAATTATACAATCTGAAAAAAAAATTCTTAAAATCTCACTTTTTATTTCATGCTCCAATAGTACAACATCCATATTTAAATTAATAGGTGGATCCTTTGAAGGTAATAAAGAAAACATAAATGACTCATAAATATATTTTGACAGACAATTAGGATTTCTTGTAAGCGATAGAAACTCTGAACTGAAGTAAAGATTGTTTGACTAAGTTGAAGACTTTATGACTAATCTTTGCTTTTCCAACTTTTCACTATCACACATTGAAATAGATGGACTTTATATTTGATTTTTTTGGCTTCCTAAGCTTTGTCTTTCAAACGTTTGAACTACTAAACTTCATATTACTTCCCAAATAGGTTCATCATTATCCAAGTATGTTAAATTAAAAATTAAACTTCAGAATGAAGTAAAAATTTCTAATTCTTCATTTCAAGTTGAAATTGAATCTCATGTAGGTTATGAGGGGACCTAAATTTCTCATTTCTGTTAGAAAAGGGGTAAAGAGTGCATAATCCGACCATTCTATCCTCTTGTAACCTCCCTATCCTTTTAACAGTTTTCACCATCACATAAAGCCTTCTCGATTAACCCAAACACTATTGTCATTCCTACCACCATATCCGAGACATTATCTAATGAGAAATAGGAACAAGCGATGAATGAAAAAATGGAAGCATTAGAGAAAACAAATCATGGATTGGTAAAGTTGCTAGAAGAAAAGAAACCTATGGAGTGTAAATGGGTCTATACAGTGAAATATAGAGTAGACAAGGGTTATGCTCAAACTTGTGGATTATCTAGAGGCTTTTGCTCCAATTGCAAAATGAATACTCTCAAAATTCTACTATCATTGGCAGCTAATTATAATTGGGAGTTACAATCGTTTGATATCAAGAATGCATTTGCACGAAGAAATAGAGGAAATTTATATGGAAATCCCACTAGGATATAAAAATAATTTAAATGCTCATATAATATGTAAATTGGAGAAAGTCTTATGTGAACTTAAGCAATCATTGCGATTTATAATTGTTATGAGGAATAGATAAAGCCAAGGGGTAATACATTGTTTATTAAACATTCTTCTTTAGGGGGAGTCACAGTGATCTTGATGTATATTAATGATATAATAATTACAAAATATGATGATAAAGAAAGGCAACTTTAATTAGCCTTTGGTAAAAGAGTTTGAAATCAAAATATTAGGAAGCTTGAAATATTTTCTTGGGATTGAAGTGACTCACTCTAAGCAAGACATTTTCATCTCCCACTAGACATGTCACAGATCTCCAGACAACGCGCAAGCCCACAAGTACTCTAATAGATTCAAATTTCATACTTGAAATAACAAAGGAAGATGTCACAGTCGTCTGATAAGCAAACTTATTTGTGTCTTATAAGCAACTACATAAACATATGTAGTAAGTGTGATTAGTCATTTTATGCATAATGCAAAAGCAACTCACCAACAGATCACTAAGTACTACAATATCTCAAAAGAACAATAGGATATGCGGTATTCTATTTAAAAGAAATGGAGATTCAGTGCTAGAAGCATATACGGATGCAAGGTCATTAAATTGGGTCAGTGGTTATCAGGAGTTCACCCACCAGATATTGCACCTTTTTTGGTAGTAACCTTGGCACATGAAGAAGAAAGAAACAAGATGCAGTTGGACAATCTAGTGAAAAGGTCAAATTCCAAGCAATAAGTCAAGGTGTGTTTGAACTATTTTAGTTAAAGACGAACTTAGAAGACTTGAGATCAAGTGGAATACTGCAATAAGACTTTATTGTGATAAGAAGTGTGCAATTAGCATAGATCACAATCCAGTACAACATGATTGAATGAATCACATTGAAATTGACATACACTCTAATAAAAAGAAACTCAAGAACTGGTTGATTTGTACCCTTGCATACCTACATATGGACAACTTGCAAATATACTTACTAAAGGATTAAGTAGCTTAATATTTCAAAGTATGTATCCAATTTGAGAATGATAAATATCTATCCATCAACTCGAGAGAGAGAGAGTGGAAAACATAATTTCATAAATTATGTTTAGTTTTAGAAAGTTTTCTAATGATTTTTTATTAGAAAAGTGAGTTATGAAGAATAAGTCATAAATTGAATTAAAAAAAAAAGATCTCATGTATTGAACAAACTTTTTAAATAATATAATTTTGAATTTCCAATAGTATGACATAACTGTTGATATTTAAAACATTTGTTGCCCTTGTTTTAGGTGATTTTAAAGGAGGTTTAGAGTCACTTTGTCAATTAAATAGGCTGACAAATCCACCTTTCCTTAATGTTGAAGTGGAAGAGACCCTTCCTGAATCAAGCTATTGTTTGTCCAAGATGTTTCTCCTTGGTCTTAATCCTTTGGGCTAGAGATCAGAGCTCTCTGTAAACGGATTTACATCCATCAAGTTGTTCCATCACACAAATATGTCACTAACTATAGTCAACTATCCCCTAAATCTCCTCCTATACCTGTTAGATATATTAACGTAGGCTTTGATACCAAATATGATGCTACACAAAAGAGGCTTTGATTGTTTGAAGAGATGTGGAGTAGGTATCTGAAATTTAGTTGTAAAAAGTGTTGAAGAATTGTAAAAACTTAGGCATCACACCTAAGGAATCCCAGGCACTAGGCATCACACCGTAGCCAATTGTATCACACAATCTGAAAGAATTTTCCTCATAATCTCACTTTTCTATTCCATACTGCAGCAGTACAGCAAACATATTGGTAAGGTGAACTCTTCTAACATAGAAAAGAAATCATAAAGGACTCATGAATATACTTCTACCGACTCTTAGGATTTCTTGTGGGCAATAAAGACTCTTGACTAAATTAAAGATTCTTTGACCAAAAGACCCTTTTGATAATTTTCAGCTTCCTAAACTGTCCTTCAAATGTCAGGACTGTTGAACTTTATATCATTTCCCAAATAGGTTGATCATTATCCAAAGTATGTCAATTAAAAATTGAACTTTGGAACTGCTAGACTTTCAAATGTTGGACTGACACTTGTCTCCATCATACTTTTCCTACTGTAAACCGCATTATAAGATCTCCCACTGTATAAGTAATAACTAATCCCACTAGAAGGCAAAAGGATGAAGAGAAGCACCTTTACTATTGATTTTACCCCTTAGCTGCACATATACAACCAGTTGACATGACAAACAAGTGAAGCTGAATCGCATAGCATTCTCCAGTGCATTTGTTTCTGCAAACTTCTGGTTGAACAATTTCCCAAAATAAGATGGACTGAACTTGAATGACCACGATTGATCTTAATAAAGCCTTCCAGTGCATTCAGGAGAACCACAAAAACATTCTTTTTTCCTAACATTGCCCTCTGAATCTTGGACCTGGCCTATCGTATAGTTGTAGTGATATGTCAGCTCTTGTAAAGGAGGAATATTCTCCATAGCAAAAAGCATTACATGTGGGATTCTTTCGTCATCATGGTCATAAACAACATTTTGAGCATATAGATTAGGAGTACAGCTGTGATTGATGAATCTTCCTACATTCCCATACTGAGCTGCATCAATGGTGAAATTCACATTGTCCAGCATTTCAAGTCGAGAACTACCCATCATAGTAGATGAAAACCCTTCTGGTAGAGAGTGATCATAGTTATGACCAATATCAAAGAGATACTCATCATTAATCCTCTTTTCAGCTTCTTTATCCTGAAGGAGCTCACCAACATATTCGCATATAAAACTTCCTGATGTAATGGAGCTCAAGGATCTTACTCCCCAACCCCTTGTTTCTGTCCTGAATATCTCAAGTGGTATTTGGATGCCACGCTGGCTCACCCTGTTGTAGCATGACGGCAGGCACTTACAGGATGGCCCACACTCATAGATGAGAGATTTTGCTTCCACAATAGCGCCATCATGATTAAATGGAATTTCACCACCATTCCTGACGGCACACACACAATTCTCTGAGTCAGAGCAGCCACCATAGCAATTACAACCTGTTGGAGGAGTCTTGGCAAACCATGAGGGATATTTGTTCTTTGTTATGTACATAAAGGAAGGAGGATGTTCATCATTGATTGTATTGATAGCACAAATAGGAATCTTTTCCTTGCCATTTGAAATATCCTTCACGCATAAACCTGCACGTACTTTTAGTTTTTTTGATCGCTTGACTTCTTGAAAAGCAAGTTCAGGTTGCCCTGGCATTCTTCTCAACTGGAACTTAAAAACACTATATCCATCAGGATCCTCCAGCCAAAATCTCTCAACCAAATAAATTCCAGCATATGTGAATGTCGAGACTAGTTTGGGCCTTGTATCATGGGAACTTCCAGGTTTCATTTCCTTCGATCCATGAATAACTCGTACAGGTGTCATTGTATCAATACTATTCTTCAGTGCCAAATTTCCACGTTCAAGTCTTTGGTCTTCTCGTGGTTTATCTGGACCGGCAGGATTTCCGCCAGAACCAGAATATATCAAGACATCTGAACTATCCATGTCATCATTATAGCCTCCAGAAGCCACAATACTTGTTGCAACTGATATGCCAGCTTTCTTTGTTGCATCTATACCTCCTTGAAATGGCCGGTGAAGACCAACAATGGATAGCTCCACCCTGTACCTGAACTCATCTCCAACTTCAACTCCAGGAACAGTTCCTATGATTGGCTTACCACTGTTAACCCATCCAATGTTTTTTTTAATAATTTGAGCAGCAGTCAGGTCAACCCTCTTTATTTTGCTTGATTCTTTTGATTTTGATTCCTCAGTTTGTAACAGCTTCCTGCAAAGTGACTGAAAATGTCGTAGAACATTTTTCACCTTATTGCGAGCTACCACATCTGGCATACCATTATCGCTATAATTCCTTCTGAAGGGATCAACTGGATATAATGTAACGGTCAACTCTTTTGAGCCCTCCACCGAACTCAGTTCAGTGGATTCTTTGTAGACTACAAGTGCTCCTTCATTTTCATCATCCTGAGTAGCACAGTCATCATCTTCCACATCCTTAAAGGCCTCTTGAAATTCTAGTGGCATCTGCTCTGTTTCCAGTTCTGGATGATTAAGTTGAAACTTGGAAGTCAATCTCTGCCTCTTTGGTTGGGGTAAACCAAGTTGCATCTCTGACGCAGGTCGCTGTCTCTTGGCAAATTGAATACCTAATGCAGTCTTCTCTCTCTTCACCTTTGACATTGGAGTAGCAACATTGAAGGACCCTGACTTGTGGCCCTGCCTCCATGGACAATTAGAAGCAGCCATGAGAACCAGAATTATAGGCCTCTCTCCATAAGTTTTTGAATTGTCAGCATTCAATTTTCGTATTCCAACATGGCCTTCCATTGTAGTCTTTTTTGAGGAGTTCCCTTTGACATCATTAATGATGTGATTTCTCTCTATCAACTTACCAGTAAATTTACCCGAAGGAAATTTCTTGTTATCAGAACCAGGGATCTTGCTCATTTGATTTTCACTACTGCTGCTAAGTGGTTGTGTTTCCGTCTCAATTGATCTTTTATCAGAAGTTGCTCTAGCAAGTATTTTATTTTCTCTGGAAATAGCATCAAATGGCTTGTCTTTTGCTTCCGAAGGCTTTCTGGAAGGAGGAGCAGACTTTGAGAACTTAGCTTCTGGTCTTACTTCTTCAATACTATTATCAGAAGAAACATTATCATTACGTAAGTTTTTCAGTGCTGTTGGTTGCTGTTTCACGGTCGGGTGTTTTTCATCTATTGAATTATTTCCCTTAGTTGGAGTAGCTTCTGTGAGTTTTATAGCCTGTTCTCTGGTCAAAGTAGGAGCGCCGACTCCACAGCCTATTGGATAGTCTCTGACTGAGGGGACAGTGCGCTTCCACAGAGGAGGAATCAACTTCAGAAAATGATGACTTTTCGCATTGACATCATCATGTGATGATCCGTCAGTTGTAGATACATCTGATGGTTTAGACTGTTCCAGTTGATTCTCCAATAACTGTGTAGTCCCTAATTTTTCATCTTGGTTATCAGAAACTACCTTAAACTGGTCTACTGCATCTCCCCGGTTGACTTCATCTGTTGCAACATTCCCTGTTCCCACCACTGAAGGATTCACAACTGGATGTTCCAAGCATTCAACAAGGACAGGAGAGACAGATTCCAAGCTAAGAATACCCGCCAGACTATTCTCCACTACCCTATGCAACGGCACATCAGCAGTCACACCCACTTGAGGCTCGGTAAGTTCTTTAGACTCAGCAGCAGATGGAAGTGGAGGAGAACAGGGAGGCTGAGGCGTAAGTTCTTTGGACTCCATTACCAAAGGCGGCGAAGAAGGAATGACAGGCTGCAGCAGTAGGGCAGTCTCAGTTTTCCGGCCAACTACAGAACTAGGAACACACCCTTTGGGAAAATCTCGGATAGCTACAACGCTGTTCTCCGCAACCTTGGCCGACATCACCATAGCAGCTACGCCCATAGGAGACGCAGTAGGTTCTTGGGACTCCCCTGCAGAGGGTGGCGAAGGAGAACAGATAGGTTGCTGCGGCAGAACTTCCTGAGTGATAACCGCATCTTTAGGAACGCACCCTTTTGGTAAATCTCGGATGGAAACAACACAGTTCTCCACTTCCTTAGCTGGTAGCCCCGCAGAAACAGCATCAACAGGAGACCCGGTTACTTCTTCTGCCTCCGTTGCAGCAGGCGGGGAAGTAGTAGGGGGAGGCTGAGGCTCAGCAAGTTCCTGAGGAGGAACGCGATGCGGCTTTAGCGTCGGAGCCTCCTCGGTCTTTCGGTTGACAACCACTGCGTTCGGCCCGCACCCTTTTGGGAAATCCCGGACGCAAGAGACCCTCTGTATATCTATGATCTCCGACATCACCTCTACTTCCACAAAAGAACAACAACACTAGAATGTCCTAGGACAGCAAATTAGGAGAAAGAATCAGGAAAAAAAACCTAGAACGAAAATCAAAGCCAGCAATACCTACGGATCTGCCGATCGGAGATCCAATACAGATGGGGTGACAAAGGAGTGGAGAGGCGATGCTTCGCTTCCGCCTTCTCGCCGGAGATTTCCACAGGGAAAAGAGGAGGAGGCGTGTGGCAGGGGAGAGGTCGGTTAGGAAGAAAAGGGTTCCGCTCCGGTTCTTTTGTTCCAAAAAAATGGCTGTATGCCTTCGATATTAATAATACCTTTTACTACTGCACCCGTCAAAATTATCCTATGTCCCAACGTTATCATCGTGTCCCATGTCTGAACATCGATTAGACGGTTCAGATTATATCTCAAAAATATTGTGCACATCACATATCAAGTTGGGATCGTGATGAAAGCGATCGACAATTTAGATCCATTTTTTTTATTTTTATATCCTTCAATAAAAATTAAAATAAGTCTATTATATAAGATCCCCATCCACTATGGATGCTCTAACATAAATCGACCTTCATAAGAATTGAGCTGTTATATGACACATGGTAGATTTGTAGGTCCCTACCCGAATGAATAATCAATCCAGGTGAGTAGATTTTGGGAAGCTTGAATCCTTATGTAGGATCGTTGCAAGTTCTATAGTGGGTGGGGGTGAATATTGATCGAATAATAACAGAGAATACAAAACGAAAAAATAACACAAGTACACAGTGAGTTACTTGGTTCGAAGCTTGTGATGACTCATATTCCAAGGTTCAAGTCTCGCGGACCTATCGATGGGCAATCACTAAAGTCTCTTCCGGGAATGCCAGAAGAGATAATCGAATACAAGGAGTTAGAAAAGTGTAACAAACTACACTTCTCTTATCAGTATTAATAGAATAGCTGCAATACAAGAATAATGTTACCAACTTAAGAATTTGTCGTCTGAGGATCCAGTAGTTGGTGTCGAGCTGTTGGTAGCGGTCGAAGGTCTACAGCAATAGCTCAACAGTAGTTGCAAAGGTTCATAGCACTCGACAAGTTGTAGAGCGTGTAAGAGCTTGTAGAACTTTTTTCTCTGATGTGGTGGTCGGCTAAGGCTTATAAAAACCTCTGAGAATACCTTCAGCCTCCCCGAGGGCGCCCTAAGGTCAAAACCTCATCCCCGCATGCTCGAAGTAGATAACGGATGAAGTCTATGTAGCCTATCTCCGAGAGGGCACCTTCAGCGCCTAGAAGCCGCCTTCGCCAGGCACCTTCAGCCTCCTAAAGGCATCTTCGGCAGGTGCCTTCAGCGCCCACGAAGGCGCCCTCGCGTCTTTCGCCGAGAGCTCTGCTTTGTGCCTGGAGGCGCCCTTGGCATTGTTCATCCGAGGTCAAACTCCATTTTTAACCCTACAAAATAGTGTTAGTGACACAGAAAGAAATATACCTTGCAAAATAAAGTTAATACAATAATATGAGTAATATTAATTAGATCTTGTCACTCTAAGACTAAGACCTAGTCAAGCCACTCAGCTTAGACATCCAAAATGACTTTAAGCTGGACTAACTCATACTATTTTCTCAAACAGGAACATGTCCTCACTGATCTCTCTCCTCAAGTGATTCACCTTACTTACCACTTGCAGTCACTTGACTTGCTTCTTGATCCATCAGGTTTTCCTGCTAGTCCTTAGGTCCACAGATCCAACTGGACTACGGTCAGCTGTCAGGTCCCGCAGACCCAGCTAGACTTCCTGCCAGACATCAAATCACTCATTGACTTATATGCTCTTCGTGCTATCAGTTATCAGGTTCTCAAATATAATTGGACTTCATCCTGGTGTTAGGTCTTCTAGACCCGTCAAATTCAATACACTGTAATAGATCACATAACATATAACTTTAATATATTTGTCATTTATCAAAATTTAAAGTTAATCATTAATGCTAATCACATCAACACCAGTAGCTTCTTAGACCAGATGTCGACTTCACAAAAGGGATGGAAGTCACATTGCCTATCTATCGGATCTCCTGCTACGTTCGCATGGCCGATGGGCTTGCAAATGGAATTGCCAAAACCGTCGAGTTTGGATCGATACAAGTCAAAGCCCACCTATCTCAATATTACACCTTGTAATATTTTTTTAGTAATTTTATTTTATTAATTTTATTTTTAAGGCGATGTGACTTTGATTTTATATTCCTTATTTATTTTAATGTCAAATGGACTTAAAAAATTTGTTATATAGGTGATTTGTTCACCAAAATGAAAAATATCTAAATTTATTTTCGATGTCAGCCGCGCCGCCGCCAACTAAGTAATTGCTGGTGGTCAATTCAAATTCCGGATAAAAAACTTGAAATTGATAAAAATGTAAGTTTAGAATTTAGATTTTAAGATACTAAGAATGTGAACTTGAAGATATATAACATAACTAAAATTAGAAAAGTGCAATTTACAAGACTAAAAGTATAACATTTTCTCAATTAAACTATAATATAAGTTAATTAATTATTTAATAACTAATTAATAAATTTTTTATTATATTATTAGTTAATCTATAATCATTCGTTGATAAATAATTTAAGAGTAATGATACTCATCTCGAATTCGTATCTCGAATTCGCATCTCGACTCACGTGGCGTCTGCGTGGACATTTCCACGGCAGCACGAAATCGAGTCGTGCGCATTTCTATCAGCCCGCGCAAATCACTCCGCCGAAAAATTTTTGCCCTAATCTCCGCGACCCTTTCCCTCCTCGTTCTTTTCCAGCCCGCAATCACGCGCTGCCTCCTTCCCCATCGCGCGCCTCCTCCAGCCCGAATCACGCGCCTCCTTCTTCCCGATCGTGCGCCTCCTCCAGCCCCGACTGCTTCTTCTCCAACCTGCGGCTGCTTCTTCTCCGACCCGTGGCTGCTTCTTCTCCAGGTCGCCATTCCTTCTTCTCCAGCTCCAACTGCTTCTTCTCCGACCCGCGGCTGCTTCTTCTCCAGGTCGCCATTCCTTCTTCTCCAGCTCCAACTGCTTCTTCTCCGACCCGCGGCTGCTTCTTCTCCAGGTCGCCATTCCTTCTTCTCCAGCTCCAACTGCTTCTTCTCCGACCCGCGGCTGCTTCTTC
>JBBPFQ010000064.1:6524290-6537605 GCA_037974815.1 Kaempferia elegans
AATCTGACATGCTCGGGTTGTATACCTAATTAAAGAAATGCAATTAAGGAAAGACGGTAAAATGTCATAAATGTCCCTCCCATTTTTGGAAGCTCCTTGATTCTCGCACCAAGTAATGCCTCAGTATAAATAGGGTGTTTCACAACTCGCGGGAGTATGCAAGAATCATTATTCATATCCTTTTTCCCCACTACTTGGAATCTACAATCGTTGTACTGACTTGAGCGTCGGAGGACCAAACTCGGGGATGTTTTCCCTAACCCAATTATTAACGCTCTCGTTGGCTCATCTACCGGTGTTTTTGACCGTAGATTCTATGGAGAATCATGTACCAATCTTCTGTAAGTCTTCTATAGCAACATGTAGACGCTTTCCTCCCCAGTGTTCATCTTCTCGTTTTGAAACAGGATCATTAAGCATGAATACCTATTAATTAGAAAAATTTTAATAATACACCGTAACTGAATCTCAAACTCTAGATCCCTGATTTTTTAATACTAAAATTTCTAATAATATGTTGCAGTTGAGTCTTGAACTCTAGATCATTGATTGATTAAGGAGAAAAAATAGTAATAATATACTGCAGCTGAGACTCGAACGCTAGATTAATTAAAATTATTAATAAATCTTGAAATTATTTTCAATGTCAAAAGAAAAAAAATGATATTAACATAATTTACTTTTAAGTTTCACTAAATTAATTAAAAGTTAATTAGTAAAAGGTTCATATTCTTAATTAAATATTAAGATATAAATAATTTATTTGATAGGCTATGTTAAATTTGTAGTAATTAATTTAAACATACAAATAATTTATTTTAAAATAGTAATATTTTTTATGTGATGTAGCTAAATTAACTCTATGAGGTGACGTTTAGTTTAGGATTTAAGAATAAAGTAATGGAATAATAAAAATATAAAGTTTAGTTAATGAGTTTGAGAATGTCAATTTAAAAATATTCCAAATCAATAGAGAATAAACAAAACTCATGTAAACTGATGGGTTTAAAATTCATCACATCTCTTTACGCTTATTTTCTTTTATTCGAGTGAGTTCTAATGTAATTAAAAATATTTATGAATTTCAATTTTAATTTAGGACTAATTTAATTTTAATAATTAATAATTGATATATAAATTATTACTAATTAATTAGTTATTAATTTGTATTAATTGAAATAACGGATTAATTGGTTTAATTTGAATTTAATTTAAGATTAATTTAATTAATTAATTTATTAATTAATTAGGGATTAATATTTGAATGATTGAATTTAATTAATTTAAAATTAAATTAATTAATTAATTAGGGATTAATAAATGATTGATTGAATTTGAATTTATTTAGAATTAATTAAAATAATTGATTAATTAATTAATTCGGGTTTAATTATTAATTGATTGAATTTGAAATTAATTTAATTAATTATAATTATTAATTAATTATTAATTAGTTTTAATTGAAATAATTGATTAATTGTTTTAATTTTAAATTTAATTTAAGATTAATTAATATAATTAAGCATTTTAATTTAAAATTAAATAATTATTTTAATTAACTTTGAAATTAATTAACTAATCAATTGCTTAAATTCCAAATTAATTAAAAATTAATTAATTAATTAATCCTAAACTAAATTAATTAATCAATTACTTTAGTTAATACTAATCAATTATTAATTAATAATCAATCAATCAATCAATTATTTTAATTAATCCTAAATTAATTTAAAATTAATTAATCAATTAATCCTAAACTAAATAAATTAATGAATTACTTGAATTAATATTAATTATTATTTATTAAATCTTGATTTAAAATTAATCAATTATTATTCCCTAATTTCAGCTTATAAACTAAACAATAATATTAAAATGACTAAACTCATTCTATTCCAGTTTACTATCATATCAATTCTCAATTCTCTTCCTTCCCCTAAACCAAACATCACATTAGTAATTTACATTTATAAATTATTTTAGTAAATATATAATTATTTTATATATTTTATTATTTAATTATCTTTAAATGAATACATATAATATAAAAATGTCATCGTCCACATTATCTAGTAGGTATATAAAATTTTTTAATAAATTATTTTAATAACCTCAATTTTTATACAGTTTGTTATAGTTTTAAACCACTAAATATTAATAAAAATTATTTATTAAATTGTAACATCTCAAATTATATACTTATAGATGTAAGTTTATGAATTTATATTTGTAGAAAATATTATAGACACTTCGATTTCAATATCATATATATTATTTATTGTGTATTTTTTTAGATAAATAAAAAAATATCCATTAGCACTTATATTAAATATTTTTTAAAGTATTTAATTAATTTACTTTTTGTTTTGTGTACAAATTAAGGGGTGTTTGGTTTGTATATTTTTTATTTTTATTTTTTTGAAAATGGGTATTTTTCTAGAAAATAGTGTTTGATTTGTATTTTTTATCTTTATTTTCTAAAAAAAGAGATAATATTTTTTAGAAAATAGAAAATATTTCAAATTAATTTTTTATTTTTGAAAATATATTTTTTTTTAAATAAAAATAAAAACAGGATAACCAAACACCCTTATTATCTTTAATTACGGTCTTGGTTAGGTCTTTTTATTATCATCATAATCGTCGTCATAATTTTAAAAATTGAACCGGAAATCAAATTTTGGCTCCTCTCTTTCGTCTTCGATGCGCCATGGCTCGGCGGCCCGAGCCACCTTCTCCACCCAAGCCGCATCGCCGCCGGCCTCCGACCTCGCCCACCTCCTTCTGGCTGCCGCCCTCTCCAATTCCTTTTTACAATCGCCCGCTGCCACTCCGAGGATCGACGGTCCCCTCCCCGAAGCAGCCGCTCTCCACGTCCTCCGCCGTCCCTCCCTCCCCGCCTCTGCCAAACTTTCCTTCTTTCGATGGGCCATCTCCTCCGCCGGCTACACCCCCTCCCGTTCCGCATTCTCCGTCCTCCTCCGCTCTCTCTCCCACTCCCGACCGCCTCTCCTCGACCCGCTCCGTACACTCCTCCGGCAGGCCCTCTCTTGCTCCCCCATCGCCGTCGATCCCCCCACTTTCCGCTCCGTCCTCGACGCCTTCCTCCGCTGCGGCCGCTTCGACTCGGCTATTTACGCCCTCGCCGATGCCGAGGAGCTCGTTGGCCCCAGCGCAGCCTCCGTGCTTCTCACTCCCAGCACGTACACCTCCATCGTTCTCGCACTGCTTCAGAAGTCGCAGCTCTCGCTGGCCCTTTCCCTGCTCCGCAAGATCCTCCGCGCATCCATCGTACCCGACGCCCTGCCCTGCAATCAGTTACTCGTCGCGCTGAGGAAGGCCGATAGGAGGGACGAGTTCCGCTCACTGTTTGACGAATTGTGCCAAAAGGGTTTTCCTTTTGATATTTGGACCTATAATATTTGCATCCATGCCTTTGGATCCTGGGGCGATTTGAATCTTTCTCTTGGCCTCTTCAAGGAGTTGAAGACGAAGGAACCCCAAGTGCTTCCCGATCTCTGTACCTACAATTCAATCTTAGGATCCCTCTGTTATGTGGGGAAGATTACTGATGCATTGATCGTCTACCAAGAGATGAAGGAAGCTGGTCTTGGACCTGATAAGTTCACTTACCTCACACTGATCAATGGTTGCTGCAAAACCTACCGTCTCGATGAAGCTTGTCGGGTGTTCAATGAAATGGAGTACAATAATGTGCGTGCTGACACTGCCCTCTACAACACCCTTCTAGATGGTCTTCTGAAGGTCCGAAAGCTAAATGAGGCATGCCAATTGTTTGAGAAAATGATCTCTGAGGGGATCCGGGCCTCATGCTATTCCTACAACATTTTGATTGATGGATTGTTTAAAAACGGGAGACAAGCTGCTGGTTTCACTTTGTTCATTGAGTTGAAGAAAAAAGGTCAATTTGTGGATGCAATCACATTCAGCATTGTTGTGCAACACCTGTGCAAGGAAGGCAAGGTGGAAGAAGCACTTGAATTGGTGAAGGAGATGGAAGAAAGAGGGTTGTTGGTCGATCTGATTACAATTACATCTCTACTTATTGCTTTGCACAAAAATGGGACATGGGACTCGCCAGAACAACTTGTGAAGTATGTGAGGGACAGTGCCGTGTTGCCAAGTGTTCTCAGGTGGAAGGCTAGCATGGACTCCCTGATGAATGGCCCACAGGACAAGAGCAAGGACTACACCTCAATGTTTCCTGTTGTTGCCAACCTTAGTGATATTATGAATTGGATCAACTCATCACCTAGCATGAGCACCGATGCTGCCACTTGCAATACCGAGTCAAAAGATGAGTGGTCTTTGACCCTCTACCTGGATAAACTTGCTGACAGATCTCATTCTTTTGAGAATAATTCTCAGAAATTAACTGACTTTAGAGGACTGAGAGTAGAAGAGAAGCGAATTGATTCTTTTGATATTGATATGGTTAATACATACATGGCAATATTTTTAGCAAAAGGTAAGCTAAGTTTTGCTTGTAAGTTGTTTGAAATCTTTGCCTCGCTGGGAACACAACCTGTGAGCTATACCTACAATTCTTTGTTGACTTCATTCATCAAGAAGGGATATGTGACTGAAGCATGGAAAATTCTTCAGGAGATGGGAAACAAATTATGTCCTGCTGACATTGCAACCTATAATCTAATAATCCAAGGATTGGGGAAGATAGGAAAAGCAGAGCTTGCAAGTGCAGTTCTTGATCAGCTGTTGAAGAAGGGTGGGTATCTCGACATTGTGATGTACAATACTTTCATTCATGCATTGGGAAAGGCCAAAAGATTAGATGAAGCCAACCAACTTTTCAAGCAAATGGTTACTAGTGGTATCAATCCAGATGTTGTGACCTTTAATACCTTAATAGAGGTGCATGCTAAGGCTGGCAAAGTGAAGGAAGCCTATAACTTGTTGAGGAAAATGTTGGCTGCAGGATGCTCCCCAAACCATGTGACTGATACAATCTTGGATTTTCTTGAGAAGGAGATTGACAGGTTGAGATATCAAAAGGCTTCATTCAAGCGTGACAAGGAAGAGGCTGACGGTGATTGAAAAAGAAAAAGAAAAATCTGTGTTTGTTTCTTAACACGAGAATTTGGAAATCACCGCGAGATATGATTCCTTGGTAATGATAAATATAAATAGGAATCACCAGATAGAACACTTCCTTACTCCTAAAAATCTTGTATGCCAGTATATTGCAACAAAAACTTTTCTATGACAGAACACCTAAGGAAGATGTGTGGATGCTGTCTCTGAATTTCATGTAGCAGATATTGTGAAATACAAGAAATTGCATGCACATGCAGCAATTGCATGATGCATTTTGGAAAGTTTCGAGCCTAAGTTTCAGAATCAATGGGATATTGGCGACTACTCAACCATGTACCAGGAAGATGGCTCTTCAGTGTGGTGATAGAGATGATTTTCAGAGATTGGAAGGGATGAAATTACCAGACTCCTTTGTGTACTGTAGAAATACGAACCTTAGTGACTGCAGTATCCAAATGCATCAATAATTCTTCCTGTACAGCTTATGCTTATGCTGAAGTGACTCATGAGAACAGTACCATTAGACATTACTTGGTTTGGATGGGGTAGTTGATGGATACTGAGATGAGGTGTAGGACAAGACCTTTATTTGCGAATCATGAACTCAGATTTGGGTAAACCGAGAGAGTAATGTGCACTATTGTTGTAGATGATGTAGAGCATCAAAACAACTTTAGGAAGTTGAACTTTCAAATGAAGCAAATGGTTGGTTTCACCTAGCAAACTACTGTGAGAAGTATACTTTTTGCACACATTTGACCTGCAAAAATGATGACAAGTCAGTTCCTTATAATATAATGATCATCAGGAGTCAGGACCACCTTTTAAAACAAAAACTTCTTAGAAATTTATATCTGTGATCCTTTGGCAATCAGGTGCATCAAGCAGCAAAAGTAAAATAAGGAAAAGAATAAATATAGTAATCTTTTGTTTGGTCTTAACATCATATTGTGGAAATCCTCTGAGCAAATAAAAGGTATATATGCATTCTAAATTGAGCATACATGTTTTGAAGTTAGATTTGCTATGGAAAGTGATTTAATTAACTCAGCTTCCTACCAGGCATATGTTCGGGTATAAATTCCAATTTGGTTGCCTCTAATGAAAGTTTCTAAGGAGAGCCTGATGAAGGCCCACAATTTCAACTGATTAATTTTGTTGCCATACTTCTTGCCACACAATTTTTCTGATTCAAACAAGCTGGGGTAAGGAGGTTTTTGGCATAGTTTACACTTGCTACCCGTCTATTCCTCAACAAATAATGCTATTTTTTCCCACTAGCTCCACCATGTGACTTGGAGGAGAAGGTGACCTTGGGAAGGCAAAGCTGATTTCTTGACCTCGCAAGCAGGAGTATATCTGAAATTGTTACTGCACTCCCCCAATTGCAAGGAACACCTCCAGATCTCTGAGAGAAGGTGACTAGCGCCTTAACTGCTGTTTGCAGTCCTGCATTCCTTCCAAATTGAGGCTTTCTGCACTATCTGCAGTGTGCATCTTGGTTACCACTGTATGTGTTTGCAATTTTACACAAGATCTACTATTTGGAGCCTGTCTTTGAATTCAGATTTGAGGTCTAGGCATAGTATTTAACCATTTCATTTGAGTTTGGAGGGTGTCACAATCTTTATAGGTACCATATGCAATTTCTGGTCTCCCTTTATCAACCCTTCGCAAGACATCGTTGTTATCCTAATAGCTGCAATATTTTGTAAACATAATGGTTCATGTAATTACTATATTTTTAGAGATCTGACATCACCTATAGAAAATGTGGTTTCTAGATTTGTGCTAATAACGGTTGAAATTTAAACTGTTTTAAGTTATAAAGGTCATTGTAACATTTTGATATTATGATCTGTGAGTTCCTATAAATACTTCTTTGTGTGATGTAGAAATGCCATAGGGTGAGGTTTGCTATTGTGGACAAGCATAAATGACCATCTATATTGTACGTGCTATTGATCAACTAGATCAAACCATTCAGTTAGTAATGTGATCACATTTTTCAGTGTGAAAGAGGAACCACTGGGTAGTGGTTGGTACATGCTAGACATTGGGTATGTGCCAATCTTTGCCCAACTGCTACATAATTATCTTTCCACTAGGACTGAGTTGAGCAGTATGGGTTTTAAACATGATTTTAACCTCTATATTTAAAATAAACCAGTTTCTGAATTTCTAGTTTGTTTCTTTGCTATAACATGGTTCTGTATAGGGTGATATGGTAGTTTTTCATCAACTTGATCCTATTTGCAGAAAATTCTATATTCTTTACTGTAATTACATTACTCCATTTCAGTCAGCTTCATTTAGATGTACTGATCAAAAGACGTATGAGAATAACCTGCATAGAGAGAAAGGTGCATTTTCTTCTGATAATAGTATATTTTTTGTGTGTTTTCTTAGATTGCTGATGTGTATATGTGTTTGTAACGGATCAAGACTAGACTTTCCATATGTATTTCAGATTGAATAACCAGTTTCTGGCCAAGTGGCTAACTTGCCTTGCTACCTCTGAAGGCACATCATCCTCTACTGAGCTAAGGTTAACAATATAGAGCTTCAGAAGTTTGACTTGGATAATCAAGTACGCTCCTCAAAAAGCAGTTTGCCTGCTTTTTCTGGGAGGCATGATGGAAAACCTGGGTTTATATCATTCCATGCCTACCATTACCAAATAAATGAGGTTGAATCTATTTCAATGAAGGAAAGATCTATTCATTGGTTTGCTGCACCAACTGTTTTGGTAGCCTTCTTGGGTTTCCCCTTGTTTTACTTGTGAAAGATACTTTATATGTGTTTTAAGGACTCTTTGTTAACAGGCATACTATCTTGTATAATTGTGATATTAAATCATAGATTTTATGAAATTTATATTTATCTTCTTGAATTTAGATTAGTTACATTTTTTTTTCCTGTAAAAATCATTTTTTATTTAATATTTTTAAAACTGCTTTACTGTGAAATTTTTTTTTTCTATTTATTCCATCTTTTACCCTTCTCCCTCCCTCTTCCCCTTTCTTCATCCCCTCATGCCTATTGTCGTGAAGTTATGAAGGTACAGAACAACTTGTGGTGGCAACACAAGTTATTCTGTAAGAGAATAAGAGAGAGAGAGAGAGAGAGAGAGAGAGAGAGTAGATGTAAAATTACCGAAAGCACAAAAGGAAAGAAAGGAAAATTGCCTCCAATAATTTATAAAGTTGACCTATTTCAATCTGGATCAGTTGAGCTAACTTGGGATCAGATTAGTTGGTCTGAGATACACTGAGAAATCAGTCACTCCTCTTAAGGTTTGTCAATGGATCTTCAGAAAAGGAAGCATAAGGTGGAGATGGACAGAACTTGAGATGGGTTTTTGTTTGTCAAAGGTAAGATGTGTTGGGAGGTTTTGTGAGAACTTTTGTCATGATGGGGACAATGCTTGTGTGGAGTCGAATGAAGGTTTAACTAAAGAGACAGACATGCAACTCAATGGGTATACAAGTTTGCATGTCTCAGATCTCTTGAGAGGCTTGTCGAAGTTTATAGGCTGACTTTAATTACTGTAAACACATTTTATATATATAATGGACTTTGTATTACTAATTAGGCATCATATGTTATAATTATTAGCTTAATAGTCAAATCGTTGTCTATTTGAATCAAGAAGTTTAATTTAAGTTCAGTAGGGATAGCAATGGGTAGGATACTTGTGAAATTTCCACTAACCATATCTGTACCCATTAAGAACACCTGTACCCACCCTATACCCCAATTGTTCTACCCATACTCATCACATATCATGAACATAAGTAGTCATATGTATTGGTTACAGGCACCCTTCAAAAATTCAACCTGATTTTTATATTCAACGAGGAAAAGAGAGAAACTAAGGGGGCGTTTGGTTTACATGTTTTCTATTTTCATTTTCTGAAAAACACTCATTTTCTAAAAATAAGAAAATGACATTTTGACATTCTCTATTTTTCAGAAAATGTTATATTTATTTTTAGAAAACAGAGATGGAAAATACAAATCAAACACTATTTTCTAGAAAATATGCATTTTTCAAAAAATGAAAATGACTTTTTGACATTCTCTAATTTTTTAGAAAATACTATATCTTTTTTTAGAAAATAGAGATGGAAAATACAAATCAAACACTATTTTATAGAAAATGAGCGTTTTCCAGAAAATGAAAATAGAAAACATGCAAACCAAACGCTTCTTAAGGATTTTTAGTAATGTGTATTATATATCATTAGGAAATCAATGGAATTCCTTTGGTACTTGTTACTTGAGATTTTAAACTCTACTGTATTGGATCTTTGCTACTTTGCTCAACCCATTTATAGGAACCTAAAAGTGATTAAAAGGGCAGGTAGTCATGGGTACTCGAAGATACAATTCCCGTTGTCATTCCTAGTCCAATAGTTATTAATCATTACTTTATTTGAAATCCCAAAAAAAATTAATCTGTAACTATTCATAATTTAATATTAGTTATTCATATTTAGTTGTATTCTAATAATATAGTGTTTCTTTTTATTCTAAATTTGATATTTAACATTGGTCATATAACTAATTTATTGGTAATAGTGTTGATGATTGTATAATTTGATAATTTGTATTATATTATTAATGAAGATATTCAAATTGAATATCTTATTGTCAATGTAATGTTATTTATCAATAGGTGTGCAGTCATTATAAAACTATTTAATAATTATAATAGACAATAATAGAATTAATATTTAATTGTTTGATACAGTTTGTTTTTCTTCTTTCTTTTTTTGTTTTTGGTTTCTGATCTTATTAAGCTAATAGGATTGAATACTGAGGTTTTTGGCATAGTGGATTCCAGTACTTATTCATGAACCATGTTGTTCCCGACAGATCACCAAGGTAACATTGCCATTTGCTAGTGACAAACAAAGGCAACAAAAGGAGAGACACAAGACAGAAGTGGAGACAGGAAGAGGGATTAAGGGTGAAAAGAACTATCTGAAAAAATAGATAAATTCAATTTTATTCCAATTGTGTGTTTCATTCAGTTTATTCATATGTCACATTTAATTGACGGATTTACTTTGATTCGTGCACTTTGGTAAAATTTGTGCAGGGGTAAAATGAGAAAAGTTATTTTGTGTACTTAAAATGGGATCTTAGTTTAGGTATCTTTTATAGTCAGATCCTGTTCCTGACAATAATTGGTTCCATTTTCAACCTATATAATTTTTGCTTACCTGATTAAAAGCCAGTGTTTAGGACCTCATTCAACCCTCTCATTTGGTCAACCTGGCGCTATAAGTGCCAGACCATATATGCATGTGAAAAAAGATTATTAACACGTCAAGGATACTTCTACCTAGCTTACAGTAAGTATACTGAATGCATTTCTGCTGGAACAGATTCAACTTATTTTGGCCTCTTTATATTGGAACTTCATTTTGTATTTATTTATACATACTAAATACTCTTGTGTCAGCACGTGATAAAACATTATTTTGAAATTCTTATGCAACCTAACTGCAAAAAATTTATAAATATTTTTTGCTTTTTCTTTACTCAGTTTCTCCTGAACATGAACATATGAGAGCATAAAGTGGAAGAGTTTCTGATTCTAGTCTTTTCTAATTACTGGATACTCATGATTTTTAAAAATGACTGATACTAAACCAAAATATTGTTTTTTTATCATATCAGTAAAACTGACCGTTTGTAGTGAATCCTAGAGCTTAGAATTGTGGTATACCAGTTTCTGTAAACATTCTTTCCCAAAGTGTATCTGTGAATTTGCTATTTATGTAAAGAAACAAGATTGCACATTCTGCATTTGCAGTAAAGAAAATTTGTATTAAATAGAGAGAGATCAATTATTTTATCTTGCACGACTTAATATTTAATTGCTAATGACACCAAGAATTATGTGAGATACTGCTTTTTGTTTTACATTATGTAACCTCAATCTTTTCAGCACATTTCTGGTTCTCAGTATCTGGGTTTGATGCATGGCAAAATTTTGTATAATGGTTGCCTAGTTTTGCTTTTATATTGGAGTACGATTGCTTCAACAAACTTACTTTACACGAGGATAAATAACCCCTTGGTTTCTGTTCATTCTTGCTCATATTTTGAAGTTTCATCACGGTATTAATTCTTTTTTCTATATACAGATTTTTTCACTTTTCTTTACAGACGCTCTTTCTTATAGTGGAGTTGCAACCTTTGTTATGGTAGTTGATGTTCTACGGATATACAGGTTGAAATTTAATGTGTCCTTGTTTAACATCTGCTTTGGCACTAATAATACTTTCTTCTGACAATGGATTTAGTTTGGCCATGGACTGGGGCATCAGCCTCTGCTACTCTTGCACCATACTCGTCGTCGTAGTACAATTTCTTTCGAGCAATATGCTTCTTGTAAAAAATAACCTGTGTGGTCATTCCATTCCTACTATCTTCCAAGTGAGTATATAACCACAGGTGGTTTTTCTGTTGCAATTTCCTTATCTGCTAATGGCACTGTCTGATTTGGTTGTGACATTGTTAACTTTTTCATGATTTCAGATACACAGACTGCATCAATTGAATAGGACAGCTCAGCTAGTTCCGACGGCGCTATCTTTTTCGGTTAGAGGTGTTGAACCAACATCAGATGCAACGGCCACAAGCAACTCCTAGGAGACTCTCTTGATTGTTCTTCAAATCCTTGGCATAATTTGCGTTTGGTCACTTTCCAACTTTCTGATGAGATTCCTTCCTCCTTCAGTAGCTGTTCTCTAGCTTCTGCATCATGTGAAAGTTGTTCCTAAAGAACTAGCCAGCTTCCTGTAACAAACCGTCTATTTATTTCGATGGTTGACATTGAAACTCCGTGTCTAGCAGTCTTGGTGTTGTTCTTTTCTTCCTTGATAAGTCTTTCACGGGATCTTTTTGATAATCTAGGTATTCAAACCCAACTAATCCGGGATGTGGGTGGCCTTCCCCTCCCACTCATTGGTCTATCAGTAAATCCAAAAGACCGCCGATGTCTTATATTTTTTTTTTTATCCCATTGAAGAAAAATATCTTGTAATACGTTGTAGTTGGATTTACTTAATGTCTTGCACCATGACAGATAGGGCAAGCATCGATCTTTCCTGATGAACTGTGGCTTGATATGAACAAAAAATAATTGTTGATATTAAAATGTAAACTTTAGACCAAATTCGCCTTCTTTTTTAATAGACGTAATTGTGTAATTTTTTTATAAGTAGAACTCATTAATTCAATCGAAAGTGCTTGTGAAGATCGTCTAAGCGGTCAATATTTTTAGATACTTAATTCATTCATGTACTTAGATTGAAGGCACATGATTATGCAATACAAGCATATACCTATTGTTGCATTAACCCTTTTGTTGTTTGAAAATGTACTTAAAAAATAATATTATAAATTGTGATTTGAATGATGAGTCTAATCGTATAAAAATCACTAAAATAAATTTAAAAAACACAAATAAATCTTAACGGATAATCTATAACTTGATTGTCTAGATCCCCGGAAGCTAATTACTTCCTTGCCACCGTTATTGTGCGTTCTGATCGACGATGTACTATTTGACTTTCCTTTTTAATATATAATAATTTAATAACATTCTGTTGCAGTGGATCGGGTGGATCGGTACGGTTATTGGGCCATAAAAGGTCTGGATTTACGCGTTCAAAACGATGTGCATAAACGAGAAAGGGGAGCGGCGAAGAAGAGGCAGCCATGGCGACTCAAGATCCCGACAAGCTTATGGCCAAAGCAGACAATTTGTAATCACCTTTTCTCTTCTTCGTCACTCACCCCTTGTCTTCCTTCGGATCTCTCTTCGTTTCATTCTCTCTCGTTTTCTCCACTTGCCCTTTTTCCATAGTTGCAGCGATTTCATTTTGATTAGCTCCTTGATATAGACTCTTCTTTTCCTGTAAGCGTTGGCCTGTGGTTGAAAAAAATATGTATTTTTGGATCCATTCATCACATATACCAGGATAGTCTCTTTGTAAATGTTCGTACAATTTTATTTAGTCGACTTTCCGTGGATTTGATTGATGGATACGACTGATAGTCATTGACATGGATGCATCTCAGGTGAACAATGAGATGTATTTTAGCAAGTCCAGTATTTGAATGTGCTAGAATAAAAACGGCCAACTTCCAGTGCTCCTGTTGTTCGTCAATCTTGGAAAAGACAGTATTTCGTTATTAACTGATTGTTAAAATGAAA
>JBBPFQ010000064.1:6548721-6562664 GCA_037974815.1 Kaempferia elegans
GCTGAAAAAGCGATGTTAAAGGCACTGTTGTTAAAAGTCCAACATACGACAACGCGGAAAAAACGTTGTTGTTTAGTTCAACGACAACGCGGAAAAAATGTTGTTGTTTAGTTCAACGACAACGCGGAAAAACGTTGTTGTTTAGTTCAATGACAACGCGGAAAAAACGTTGTTATTAGATAAAAAGACAACGCTGTTACAACGCATAATAAGCGTTGTTGTTTTTGCAAAACCAATGTTTTTACAACGCTTAAAAAACGTTGTCTTTTAAATATACAAACTTTATAAACAACAAATATATATAAATCATGCTATTTCACAAAAGTTACAAACCAACTATATTGTCATTAACAAACACAATTTCATACAATCCCAACCAAAAAAATATAATCATACTCCACAAATTTAGTTTATACAAAATCATATCCCTTCTTAGATTGTTTGAAGGAGAATGTACTCCCAAAAGTGCTAAATAACAACATCATATATCATCCATAAAGTTTTACAAAAAGCAATTGCCAACTTCTGATCAGTCACCAACTTCCCAAGCTCTGCCTTAACACTGCATAAAAAACAATTTGATTCAATGTTAGTAAAGGTAACCTTAAACTATGAAATTATATGTCAATTATATGAAATTATAAAAAGCTCTGCCTTAAACTATGAAATTATAAAAAATAACATTAACCTTAAACTATGTCAATTATATGATGTGTACCGTCTATCTGAACCTATACTAAAGAAGCAGTAACAGCTGCAAAGCGAGAGGAGAAATATCCAGTCGAGATCTGAATCTCTGCAATGGAAGAGAATGATACAATCACTGTGTCCAGACTTAGCTATATCCTACCAAAGGAACAATTGCAAGACATGGAACTTGTTCCAACCCAAAACGGGGCAACATATCATCCGAACGGTTTGTCATAGACTAAAGCACTTAATGGATAAATAGAACAAACGAACTAGATAGAGCTTATTGAAGATGAAAGTTACCACAGCTGCATCTGACACAACAAAAATATACCTTTGGCGTTTGCAACAAAATTTCAGAACACTATAACAAGTTTGCAATTGGCACAGCCAACAAGGAAAAAAAGAGTATAACATGTACTAAGGCTGATGAGTGGTGGCCAAGGCATCAAAACTGAAGAGCTCTGTTCAGCTAGTGAAGTTACAGCAAAAAGCATTATAGTCGTACATGTTCACCATAGGTACATGCCCGACTTAAATAAGGATCAAGTATCAACTAGGCCTACACATTTCAATTGAATATTTTGGTAAAGATACCAACTGCTTGACAAATAACATGCCATAGGAGAGTAAAGCAATGCACTCAGCTAAGGACTGAAATAACAATATGTTATTTGATAGCGCAATGATGATCTATAAAGCTCAAAATACTCAAGATTCAATTAAATCTATGAAAATATCTTGGAAATAGTGCTATTGATTATGGAATAGGACCTTGAATGTAAGATTCAACCCTAAATAATAATAATATAATAAAAGTTATTTTACGAATAATCTTTATTAAATTTCTAGAATTTTTAGATATTTTCTAGAAATTTATTAGAGATCGTATGATCGGTTTTATGGGGATATCCAAGTAGGTCTGTTTGGAATACCCCTTTAGAGGGAGTAGATTGAGGAATTAAACTTAGGATTTAATTTATTTAAGCCTAAGTTAAATTATAAAACCTAATCTTCCTCCCAATCCCTCCTCTCCTCCGCAGCCACGCCGCCCCTTCGGCGCACGTCGCAACAAATAATTATTTCCCATGCTTGTAAATCTAAAGTAGTAAGACTTGGAAGCTGTTTATCAATTCTTATGGAAACATGATAGTATAAGTCCCATGCCTGAAAGTCCAAAGATTCATCAAAATGCCTACATGAACTATAAAGAAAAACTGACAATGTCTTTTATAATTAACAAAAAAGACCTGAGTAAGTTCAGCATCCTTTCCAGTACTTCTGTATTTTAAGCAGCAATTGTGTGCTTCCTATAGTTCACAACCATATGTCTAAAAAGACATAACATAGTTAGCATTAAATAAAATACATTCAATTAGAGATATATTGGGGTTATGCAAAATAAAGAATGACCAACTAAAATAAACAACCAAATGTTACCTACAAGAGGCTAGTCACTATTGAACTCATGCAAATGTGTGGCAGAAGCCAGTTCATGTAATTCATGCAGTATTCTTGATCTTGATAGTGATTTTTTATTAAGTTTTATAAACAGATGATTTGTTCTGAGAAATTCCCAAGGAAAATTCCACACCGGTACCCGTATATTGAATAAATCATAACTGCTCCCTCATGCCTTGACCATTTGCACTAATGACTAGTAGTCACCCGTGATTTACCTCATTCGTGTTGGCCTGGAGACGGATTAACGAAGGTGCTAGGGACAAATGAATCACCTTTTTGTCACACAGTCCGGGAGCAATTATATTCAGGACGGATCTTATACAAGGTTGTTTTGAACTCTAATTAACCTTGTTCTATTTAAGATGTTCAATTATATTTCTTTAACGGTACAATTAAAAGCTCATTCTTTTCACACCCAAAGCTCAGTCCATTTCTAATTTCTATATCGGTTATTTTACAACCTCGGTGAATTTTGTTTTAGATATTCTTTGAGCTTGAAATTGGATTTAGTTTTGACCTAAATTAGGTTAAATAGTAGCTACCTAGAGATAGAATTCTTAGACAGCGACCTCACGTGAGCTAGGCCTTACATGCACACGTACAACAGGCGGATAACCTAAATCTGCAAGTGGCAGCCATATGTATGTGGTTCAAGGTCTAAGCGTGGATGACGCTTGCGGTAGGTAGTGTGACAGTGATGTAGCAACCGACGGTAGTGCTACAAGGGCATCTGTATTTAGGGGTATCATGATATTCGTGGATTGAGTTAGATTCTGTCCGGGTTGGGGGAAAAAAAATTAAGTCCTAATTTAATCCGAATTCTAATTTTATCTGAAATTCTTAAATCCAACCCGATGAATCCGAACACAATCCGAATTACCCTAAAAAATAATTCAGAACAACTTTTTTTTAACTATTTTTTTCTATAATTTTACACTTTTATCTCAATACTTCATCATTATAATATTAACATTAATATTAATATATAAAAAATAATCTTAATTTTTAAAATAAAATTTAATTTAACTTAAAAAATACTCTAAGTGGCTAGATCTTAAATTTGCATTAAAATGGGTCAACTCGAACTTGATCCGAATTAATCCGAAAATATTTAACTCAAAATTCCTCCAATCCAAATTCGACTCGAATCCGAAAATTTTCATTTTTTTTCGGGCCGACTCGAGTTGGATCATTGGGTCAGATTCATTTTTGACATCCCTAACCCGGGTAGATTATTTGGGATCATCCCGGGTCAATCACCTGGGTTGGCTTCGCCATTAATGACAATTAAAAAAAGCAATTTTTAAAAATAAAAGTATACTGATACGGGAAGCATGCTGTTTTTTTATAATAAATTAAAAAGTTATGATTCTAATAAAAAAAAAAGTGTGCTTTCCATTTTTATTCTATTTTTTTTTTATAAAAAAGGCTTCGGATGCATTAGAACCTTTTTTATATGAATTTTTTCCGCATGAATTAAATGTTTCTGAAGGTGTTTGAAATTTGTCCTCTGAAATTATGTTATTGCTTAGACGCCCCCATCATCGCCACTTCTCTCGCGCTCTAAGCCTAGTCTCCTCCGCCACCATATACTTCGACTCCCACAGCCTCCTCGACGCGTGCGTCGCTTCCGCAGCTGGTGTCCCTCGCTTCGCCTCCGCCGCCCATGCCTTCCTCATCAAGCTCCGCGACCCGCCATGGAACAAACTCCTCCGCATCTACTGCAGACTCGGCCTCCTCCACCACGCGCACCAACTGTTCGACGAAATGCCCAGCAGGGACGTCGTCTCCTACAACACACTCGTCACCTCCCACGTTCGCACGGATTGCGATTCCGGCGAGACCCTACGGCTCTACGGCCGGATGCTGCAGGAGAGCCTCCAACCGGACCACATCACCCTCACGGCCTTGCTCGATGTCTCAACCGATTTGGTCGAGCAAATCCACTCCCATTCGATGAAGCTGCGCCTCAACTTGAATCCTTTCGTTGGCAGCACCATGGTTAACCAATACGAGCGATACAGAGGGCTGGAGGATGCACTTCAAGTGTTCGACGAAATAGAGGAGGTGGACTTGGTGTCTTGGAACATTGCCATCGATGTGTGTGCTCGTAGAGGGAGCAAGAAGCATGCCGCAGATATATTCTCTAGAATGCGAAAGGAAAGCCGGTTCGGCTTTGACTGCTTCACCCTGACCAGTGTGTTGAAGACATGCTCCGAGGCAGAGGATTTGAGTTTTGGCATGCAGCTGCATGGCTGCTCCTTGAAGGCCGGCTTGGTGTCTGACGCCCCGATCGGGAACGCTCTCGTAACTATGTACTCAAAATGTGGAGGAGAAATGGATTCTGCAGTCGATGTGTTCGAGGGAATTTCAAACTCGAACATCATCTCATGGACTTCGATGATTGCCGGATTAGTTCAGAATGGTTTGTCAAAAGAGGCAGTGAGCTATTACTACAATATGGTTCATGTAGGATTGTTGGAGAATGGAGTTTGTTTTGCTAGTGTCTTGCCTGCATTCAGCAAATTGTCGAGCCTCGATCTCGGGAGAATGGTTCACTCGAGGATCATCAAGTTAGATGTCTTCCGTGACGCAATGGTGGAAAATGCGCTAGTGGACATGTACTTCAAGTGTGGCAGTGTGAAAGATGCTGAATTGGCATTTGCGGCGATGCAAAGAAGGGATACCGTGTCGTGGACTATAATGATCAACGGTTTTGGACAACATGGGAAGGGGAGAGAAGCTCTTCAAATCTTCAGACAATTGGAAAGATCAGGAGGAGCTAACCTTGACACTGTCACTTTTCTTGCAGTTCTATCTACATGTAGCCATGGAGGTCTCATCGATGAAGGGATTGGGATATTTCACTCGATGGTTAAGGATCGCAACATCAAGCCAACGACCGAGCACTATGCCTGCGTGATTGATATGTTGGGCCGCGCTGGAAGACTAGACAAAGCGGAGAGGTTTATCAACGATATGGGTTTAGAAAAGGATCCATTGGCATGGGAAGCTCTTCTTGGAGCTTGTGGAATCCATGGAGCAATCGAAATGGGGGAGAAGTCAGCTGAAAAGGTCATGGAGTTGGAACCGCACAAAGACAGCCCATACATCTTGCTATCGAACATATATGCGCAACAAAAGATGTGGGTAGAAAAGGAGAGATTGAGGAAAGTATTGGATGCTAGTGTGTTGGTAAAGGAGGTTGGATATAGCTGGTCTTCAGGACTTAAATTATGAGTCTATTGTGATACTCGCAGAATCAAGTCGCGTTTGTGGTTCTACTTTAAACGATTAGTTTACATGTATCAGAATGAGTTTTTATAGCAAGCAAAGAGAGCATTACAGCCAAATACGACTACACTGACTCTATGTTTGGTGGTGGCCGATCGATCAATGGTGCCTTCTGATATAGCATGTCGAAGAACTTTTACTAGGGTACACGTATGCAAATACACTATGTGGATTGTAAATACGTCGACTGCGAGAAGGAATGCCTTGGGCATTGATTTATGGTCCTTGAGATTGTGTATGTGATGGTGAAAACTCATAACTTTGGTTTGAGTCTTCAGAATTATGAGCAAGGCATTGTGCCAAGTTAATTGATCGTTCTTCATTGATGAATGAATGAACGAAGGCGAGTCGGTTAAGCCGATCTTGGTTTGGCTTGGCCTAGGCACACAAATAATGCAGAGAGAAGGCACATATGGCTTGGAGCTATGCTCTCTTGTTTCCTTATCCTGTTCAATTTAAGCATGTGGAGAAACAGTTTGATATGTTATTTATTGTTTTTATCTACCACTTGAATTCTCTTTGGAGGAGTGATCTTAAAAGAGAGATTTGTTTTTTCTTTTTGATTGATGTAGTGCATCATAGGGCGCCTTAGCGCAACGGAAAAATTGTTACCGTGTGATTTAGAGGTCATAAGTTTGAGTCTCGAAAACAACCTCTTGCAAATTAGAGTAAGGTTACATACAATAGATCCTTCCCCGGGACCTCGCATTGGCGAGAGGTTCGTGCATTAGATTGCCCTTTTATTGATGTAGTGCAAGCATCGCAAGTAAGGCTATAAATGAACTAAACATTCATAACAAGTTTGGTATTCAACTTAGTAAGAACTTGTAAATAAATAAACTTGAACAATTCGTTAAATTAAATGAACAAAAAATGTGGAACCACCACATTAATGGCCTCCCACACGACGACCCCACGTTGATAGAAGAAGGCTCATTAGGAGCACAAGTGTTAAGTGCATGGTGGGACGAACACAGGTGATGTATTCCTTGGGACTCAAACCTTGCCCACTATAGGCAAACTATCATGCATTTGCTATCAGTGCCAAGCCCTAGGGGATCAGTAAATTAAATGTACAAGCTTGAACACATATGTGTTTGACTCGTTCATATTCATAAACATGGATTATGAACTTATTCATGAACAATATTCTCGAATAAAATTTATGAATAATGTTAATCAATAAAACTCTTATTAACATGGTAAATAAGGGAAATTCGGTGCGTGAAACTCCCGTCAATACGTGGTCCCGGGGAAGGATCTATTATATGCAACTTTATCCTACTTTGTAAGTAGAGGTGAGCAAATGTTCAATTAAACTGAACTTGTGTTGTCCTTGCTGAAACTTATTGTGATGCAGATTGAGGATGTTGAAGAGATTCCTTAATGATCTTGGCATTGCCAAAGGCATCAGGAACACACAAAAGAACTACGGTTATCACTCAAGGTTGTGATCCAGTAGTTGTTGCTGAAGATGGGAAGGTAACACTTCTTTTTTCACATGAGTTTAGCTCACGAAGCATAGCATCTAATCAACTAGTAAAACATTATTCCAAATGCAGTAAGTACAGAAATGCTAATCACTAAATTTGTGTTGTTTATGACATAGAGCATTTTCTCCAGATATTGGAAAGTAAAATTGTAGAGGCTGATTACAAAAGAGAAGCTATAATGAAAGAAATTATTTACCTGTGTATATATTTAAATAAATATATATAGTGTATCATTGGTTATTCCATATCACATGACTTGTTGAGTGCAGAGATTTTCAAATTCAAGTTTATTGATGTTTCCATTTTCTTTAACTATGATGGTTCATTTACCTATCAAAAGACGATAAAAAAAAATTCTCAGTAAACTAGCTAAGTTCTAGGTGAAATGATTGCCAAATTGTAGCCCTGGTTCAACTGCAGCTTCTCAGAGCTGGATATTTGTTATTATTCTTCTAGTTCTACAAAAAGTTAAAACTACTATGTAGATAAAAAGATGACCTGAGTTTTTGGGTTTTTGCACTAGCAACAGTAGTTTTGATACAAATGCTACAATGTAGCAGTGATTGGTTATAGTTCTTTGCTAGACCTTGGGGAGACCTATCATGAGAGATGATGTTTGACTTTAGAGGAGTTTCATGACATTTTATAATTTTTGTAGCACAGATCTATATTTTTTATGAAGGACTCAATAACTGGTCTAATTTCAGATTCTATGATTAATTAATATTAGTAGCTGTTGATAAGCAGCTAATAGATGAGTTGCAATGTCTTGTGTCAGACAAGAGAGGTGGTAAAAGTAAATATTGACAGGAAAATAATTAATGGTTGGTTTTTGTTTCAATTAAACAATGTTGTTCATGAATTATCTTTTGCAATTTGTGCCACAAACCATATTCATCAACTTTATCATGCTGCTATCTAGTTTGTCTTGAGACTATTTGTCTACCTTCAAAACTGATTATTTTTTTTTTCTTGGTTCAACTTGATAAGTACTTGCATGCAACACCTGTAGATTATTGTCACTTCTTCAAAGATTCAACTGTTTTAGTTGCTTGGGATTGCATTGTCAAAATTTCTGTCTGGTTTGTGTTACTTTTTGGGGTTCTGAAAAATAAGACATATAGAAAACTCTGGTTTTTCATAGTCATATAGATGAACTCTGGAAAAAAAAAAGAGACATATTAGCTAAATTTGTAGCATATGCAACTTAAATAAGATTGAGAATGTGATATGGTCTTTTTAATTCCTTGGCTACTATATGCTAATCTCATTGCAAGTAAACTATTATTAATTTCTTTCATGCAATTCATGATAGGTGAGGTTGTTCCTTGTCATCCTATTACCAAAGGAGAAACTAGTTGTAGGGGTGTCAATTAGGGTGGATCAGGTCAGGTTAGAATTTTTTTTTTAAGTCTCAACTCGAATCCGATCTAAATCTGAATTCAACCCGAAACCCCTAAACCCGAACCCGAATAACCCGAAAACCTAATTCAAAACGACTTTTTTTTTTGCTGTTTTCCATCTAATTCTTCACTTTTATCTCAATACTTCATCATTATCATACTAATATTGATATTAATATACATAAAATCATTTTAATTTTCAAAATAAAATTTAATTTAACCAAAAAAAAAAAGATATACTAAGGGACTAAACCCTAAATTCAGGTCAAATTGGGTTAACCCAAACCCGACCCCACCCGATCTAAAAATTTTCAACTCGAAATCCCTCCGACCTGAACCCGACCCGAACCCGACCTTTCAACCTGAGCCTTATTTTTTCTTGTCGACTCGGGTTGGGTCCAAGGTTTAAAATTCTGACCCGTGCCAAGGTTTCGGTCCGAGACTAGAACGATACGGTTTCGGTATCTTATCGTGTCATGTCGATACGGTTTTAGTATATTTTTTATTTATATATAGTAATTATTAGATAAATATATATTTATTGGGTATAATTTAAAAATAAGTTGTATATTAATTTTATATAAATTTCTATTATTAAACAATTAGAAAAAATAATTAAATATAGTTTTTATTAAAAAAATTGATCTATCAATAACTCAAATTAAAATTGATACATCACAATATGTTATCGCGGTGTGAATCAAGTGAAAACATTGATTCTGCTAATATTTTTCTTAGGTAACCTTTATAGTTCTGCAATGCTCAAATTAAATAATCAAAATTATATAAATTAATAAAAGGTGCTATTTTATATATAATAATTATATAAATTAATTATTTATTCATTTAATTAATTGTTAATTTAAATAATATATATTTAAAATAGAAAATAAATATTAGAATATCAATTAAAAATTCAAACTGTAAAAAAATATAAAATAATTTAAAATATCATAATATAAATTTGATTTATTAGAATTTTTATAATTTTTTTTAATTATTTAGAATTTTTTTAAAAAAAATTAAAAATTTAAATAAATTTAAAACATATTTCAGAATATCATTTAATAAAATTTATTATTTTTTAAAATTTTAAATATATTTGTATATTTTATTGGGATAATTTAATTAGGACTTATAAAAACCTCTTTGAAATATCACACTTGAGTAGGAATTATTTTAATTATTTAAATTGTAATATTCATTTTTGCACAGTAGCCCTGCGAACCTGCGGCCGCACGTTGTCGGCGCCCGCAATGCCTCTGACAGCGCCGGAGGTTCCTGGCAACGTCGCCCCCTCCGGTGTGGCTGCCGGCGTCGGGACGCCTCCATTGCTGCCACAGGACTGGTGCTAGGTTCATGTCGGTGTCGGTCAGCAGCGGAATGAAATGTTTCGTCCGTTTCGACCGGCTCGACACGAAATCTCAATTCTGGCTGAGTACTGTTAAATTGACAAGTTTATAAAACCAAGAATTATGTAAGTGTGAACTTACATTTCTTGTCTGTTTGTCTGCTATATTTATAGTTTAACAGTCTGTTGTCTTGTTTCAATTAAGAATTTTTGTTGAGGATTCTATTATCTAAATGGATGCATAACAGCATAATCCACCACAAATACCATCCGAAGCATGCATTGTAGTGTTGTTGAATTTTTTTTATAGTTCTGCTTGAGCAAAATTTGCATACAATTTGTGTAGGAATTTCCAAAATTAGATACCATAACTTCTTTGATTCAAAACCATCTTTGGTAGATATACTGATGCTGCAACGTTTCTCTTACGATGGGGTGTAGCAGCTGATAAATGCAATGCTGTTAACAGTCAATGCAAGGTTTCATTCTCAGCTTTTATTTGGTTGCAAATCCTTTATTATATTCAGTTTCTGTATACCAAATGATTTGGTCAATTAATTTTCACCAGTTTGTAACTTCCTATTTTATTGTACAAGTAACTACATATGACATCCAGTTGTATTCATAAACTATGAAGGTTCCTGATCAGCTCTGGCAAATGCTTGTGATACTAAAATTTTATAGGGTAAAACCTTTGAAATGATTAATTACTTTTGTGATACCAGGTTTTAGTCATTTTGAATTTTTGATGTCAAGCTTGAACTAGTTAATTACTTTTGTTTTCTGATTTCAGTTTAATGATTAATTTTACATATGATTGCATCCGTTTTTGGCTTTTGTTTTTCATCACTTGGAATTTGCAACCTGCTATAGCAAAATGTCAATAGGAAGTGAATCTTTAGGAACATGATGATGACCTTAATTTGGGGTGTTAGCTCAACTATATGAGGCAGGCTACATGGAACATATCTTAGAATTCTCCATTGAACATTTTACTCTAATTATGAAGGCCCAGGGACTCTTGACCTTTTTTTTATTTGGGTTTGGACTGATATACTCTTATTTAACATCAAAATAATTGACTAGAAATGTAATGTCAAATGAAAAGTTAATTTGTAAAATTGAATTTGAATACTACTAAGAAATAAAATAAAAGGAACTAAATAAATGAACACCCAAATTTTCTGATAATTGGAAGGAACTAGAAACATGAATACCTCTAATAGCACACAAAGTTCCAAAAGGTTGCAATTTTCAGTCTAAAAGACTTGGATTTTGAAATTAGTGTTCTAGTGGCAACTTTAGGTAATTCAACACAAAAGCTATCAGACACTGGAATTTAGGGGAAGATGGAGAGAAAATGCTTCTAATTAAGGTTTAAATACCATTTTGGTGTCAATTCTGGTGGCTAGCTAGAAGTGTAATGCTTGGAGCTGACCACTGTATTGTGTTGGTACAAGTTAACATCATCCAGCACCTGGTTGAAGGAGCGGGAGAGGAAAAGGAAGAAGAGGACGTCAACAAGAAAAGGCGTTCCCTATCATCTGCTATTGCTTTGGCCTAGGTCTCCGACTATTTATCTGTGAATTATCCCTGCACAACTTTCTCAGCCATTGAGCTGAGAAGTCATAGCTTCCTCAATGCTCTTTAGCCATGATCCCTGCCTATGGACACTCTCGAACCTACTGTTGACAATGTATTGAGATGATGCTGGCGTTTTATCACTTTTCCATCTCACCCAGATGAAATATAACTATGTTCAATCCATGCTTCTAAGGTAGCTTATGAGAAATGCCAAAGTGATCAAATTGATTTTCTAAAGCTATATTGTTACGCTACAATCAACCTAGAGTTGACAAGTGTGTTCAGCTAGAATCTGCTATATTAAGGCAACAGTAAGCCCAATTCATTGTGGCTGCTTGTATTGACTTCTTTTTTATCCCTTGAGCTCTATATGGAGCTCAACTCATTGTTCATTCACATCTGTTTATTGTGTTGCCTTGGTCCAAATCTATACAGCATCAATTTGTTTTCTTTGTTGTTTGCTTTCGTTATTATATTTATATGACCCAAGTGTTTTCTTTTGTTCAGGCTTACCTGTGTGCGATCATTGTTTACCTCTATATGCATGATTTCCAGCAAGCTCAGAAATGCTACAATGATTGCTCTCAGTGAGTTCCCTGATTATGTTCAGGCCATGAAATTATCTATGTATATATATATGGCTCTTATGTTCTCATCCAAGACTTTATACATTTCACCTGCATCTATTCTCCTGATATTGATTAACTAATTCTGTTCTGATATCATTTTTCAGGGTTGGTGCATTTTTCAGTAGTGACCAAGGTCGTTGCGCAAGCAAGTTGTTGTCTGCATATGAAGAAGGTGACGTTGAAGAGATTAAGCGCCTTGCTCAATCAAGTCCAATTACACATCTTGATCATGTGGTAATTTTTTTCCCCCTCTATTTGGCCACACTCAGAATACTTTTGATTTTAGATCACTATATTTTCATCTGATCATCATGTAAGATCATCAAGTGAATTCTTTTGAAATTTCATGTGGAGGATTTTGTAATCTGCAATTCTGAAACGTCTTTGGATCTTTGCTACGTCTCTTTGCGTAATATGCAGAGACAGCCAGTTTTATATTTTCTACAGAGTTGATTGATTCTATTGAACTGGCGAGCAGATCATCAAGATTGCGAGGAAATTGCCTACTGGGGATCTGAAAGAGCTCAAGAAAGAAGAGGATAAGGCAGAAGAGGAAATTTTGGATGAAAATAATCTCACATGAAGCTTCAATTGGGCCAATGGGAATTCATTCTGGAGTGCATGATGTCGTATTGACAGTCATGTCTTAAGGCTTATACACAATCTCAGACCACATTTGATGTGTTCTTGTTTCTCCGATTCATATTTGGTAGCTGTATATTTTCATTAGATTGCATGTTCGAGTCTGTCTCATGTTGACTTCATATGTTGTTGGTGATAGAGAGATTAATGAATAACATATGGTTTTTCTTCTAAGATTTGGTGAAGCACATGATTTTGTGTGTGTTGATGAAGCATGACCATCCTGTAGCATCCTCAACCTCGAGCAGCTTTACTAAAGAGGTACGTAGGTGGGGCTCCCTCAGGGAGAATGAGTACACACTCATAGGACGGCCACTCTCTGGCTAGCCGGTGGGACCCTCGATAGGGCATAGCTTAGTAGAGATCTCATTAGACAGACCTGAGGCTCGAGAGGGATACTCTGTGACACTCATGGTATGAGTTCGCTATCATGGTCCGTTTTCTGCATATGATTTTGTCGCAGTTATTGATGTATAAATAATGTTGGTTTATTGCTGTTGATCTAAGTTTATCAGAGTATACAACAATGCAACATTGCATTATTTTTACAATACATTTCTGAAATAATGATCTATTTAAATATATTTTTCTATTTTTGAATTACATTCGATAATTTAAGTTCACCTACTGTTAAGTTGTGACGTAACGATGCATAGAAGAAAACAAAACATGCTTCAGCGGTTAAACCTCCAAATTCCTTAATGAAAACAGTTCGTCTCAGGGTAGGCAATAGGTAGGATTTAGATAGGATTTCATATCCTTCTTATTTATCCTGATTTATTATATCTATGTCTATGTTCATCTTCATACCCATCGGATATTTAACTTCTATACTCATCCTTATACCTATCGGAAGATCGAGTATTAATATCCTATTCATCATCTTATTATCACCTAGCATTCTCTTTTATAAAAAAAATAAATTATTTCAATGTACTTATTTGCTCTTTAACTCTTCTTCATCTTGCATTCCTTCGATCAGAGCATTTCTCGTGGAAAAAAAAATGAGATACATGTTAGTGACCGGATAAAGACACAAGCTAAATTTTTTTTTCCAATAGGAAGAAGGCTAAAATTTTTTCTTTCTTAATAAACAATGAAGATATATATATATACATGATATCAGGTTCAATACACGAAAATACCCACATTTGATTACCCGATTACTATAATAGGGTTTAAAATAATTCCTTCATATCCACCTCCATTTGGATCGAATATTGAATTTCCAAAGATGAAATTATCATCTCTAATTCATCAAGACACAAGAAATCAAGGTAAGAACATAGTTACAAGAATAAATTTAATTAGGTTACATCCCTATAGCATTGTATCAATTAATTAGAGTTGCAGATTTCAGGATGGGAGATGAAAGAATACACACACAAAAATC
>JBBPFQ010000064.1:6609648-6621481 GCA_037974815.1 Kaempferia elegans
GCTTAATATCTCATATTAACTAATTTAAGTATAATCATGCATTCTTGTGTCTTACTTAATCAAGAAGCCCACAGATATCATTTCTGTTATATGAAAGGAATAGATCTCATCTATATCACTCATATCTTTCTGCATAACTTATTGCATACTCAATTATTGACTTATACTTAGTGATCAACTTTATAGTCCACTCATTTACAGATGACGTTTGTCAATACCAAAGTATATAACTTCTTATGTAAGGAACCGTAATAATCAGATCTAAGTATTATTTATACCAATAATTACTATGAGAATATTTATAACACTCGTTTAACGATCTATGAAATATTCTCATAGCGAGTTAATTTAGTACATATTCTTTAATATATACTAATGTGTCAACTTGATATATCATATACATGAATTGTAAAATTAAATCATTAATTGACTTACATGTTAGTTTCAACGCATTAATATTGTCGTTGTATATTAATGTTTGACTATAAATAGTTAAGAATATTATTCTCTACAACCTCTCACTATTAATTTAATCAATTGATATGTTATAAATTAGAACCTACAACATAAAACATTATTATACTTATTCATCTGATACATATCTGAATTAAATATAATAATCATAATTTTATCTTTTATTAATAAAATATAATACATTATGTTTCTTATCAATCATCTCATAATTGATACTAAGGCAGTGTTTAGTACGGTGGATTAGAATGGGATTAGGAATTAATCCCACATTTGGTTGATTTTTTAAAAAACGAGTGATAACTAAAAGCATTATTAAAACATTTTTCCAGTTGGATAACTAATCACATTTCCAACAAGGTATTAATAATCCAAGTTGAATAGTAAATTTGATAACTAATTAAAAGACCTTGTTACCATTGGCCATATAATAAAAACTAAACCACTAGGGATATTTTAGGCATCTCATTAATAATCCATACTTTTATCCTTACCATAAAAATTACACCAAACAAAAATAATTTTATCATACATTACTAAATATCTTCACCTAAGACATTACTATCCTACAAATTTATAATCTCTCAATAATCCTATTACACAACCAAACATTACCTAAGATTATTACTCACCGGAATGGGACATGAGAGTGATACTAAATTCCTAATGTGACAAATTGAAGAAGAAGAAGAAGAGAGGATGAAATCCTACGAGAGGAGCAGATGAAGAGGAAGGCAAAGGGATTGAACGGAGGGGGAAGGCCTGTAACAACACAATGAAATTCGTAGGGATAGCAACAATCATCAGTCTGAAGGAGGCTGGGAACGTTAGGTAGCAGAAGTCGCAGTGTGAGCAGTGGAGTAGAGGACAAGGAAAGAAGGGGAATATGATCGATTCATACAACGATCACACTAGATGTCATCTATGTAGTAATTTGACTAAAGGATTTTTTTTCTTAAAAGGAATTAATTATTTATTCTTTTAAGTTGCAAGCAACCAAACAGCGGGACCATGAATCTAAATCATACAGAGACTGATCTACTTCCTTACAAAAGTAGACCAGAGACATACGATACCTCAAATGTATATCAGGAACCAAGACTGAAGATCGATGATTGTAACTCTAAATTCATAAAATTGAGCACCATAGATGACAGGGAAAAAAACGACAGATAGGTTATGAAAATAGTACCTTGCTTAGGATAGCTCATCCTTCTGATTAACTAACTGAGATAGGATATGTTACGGGTAGCTGGGGACTAAAATCATTTACTGAAAGCCTACAGCCAACATTAAATATTTGCAGTTAAACTACAGTCCGAGTTTTGAGGATCACCAAGTACAGACAAAAAGGAAGGAAAATGGAAGGCAAATTCAACTTGTAAGTGTACCAAAAGACCAGTATTTGCAAGGCAGCTGGTATCATCAGAAGAGCGAAGCTACTGACAAACATGTGGCTTTGCTTTGACACATGAAAGCCATTTTGAATTTAGAGACCTGATGCATGCTCAAGTGGATGGGGATCCTCATGCTGCTATTCTCAACGAGGAAGAGTTGTGTCAACATCTATAGTATTGTGCGCTTTTTTATATCAAAAGAATTTCAGGCACAGATGCAGTATCCAGCTCCCAACAACCTTGAAGTTTCCCACCTCTCTCATTTGACAGTCTGAATGAAGGTATCCTATGAGAGAATCTAACATAGTCACCAGCAGGTATGTCCATGGACCCAGCCGTTGTTTCCACATCTTGTTTGAATACAGCTCTGTAACCATCTACCTTGGTTAAAGTTCTGACTTTAATGGCTGCATCAGTACATTGGCATATCACTACCACATCATATTCACAGTTCTCCCAATCTGACTGTGTCCATCCAGAATCCCAATTCTTATATATAGCCCAAATCTCACCATCGCAAGGAAGAATATCATACCTGCCCTTTTTAGCATTTGGTTTAGCGTCCACAAGATGAGAAAAAGTACCTATGTTGTCAAATTCCACAATATGATAATGATCCACTTTAAAAATTCCACAGGAGATTGGCATTCCCCCACTTATCCAATTTTTTTGCTGTGCTGACACAGGACAAGGTTCAAGCCATGCAACATGCACTTTATGATTTGACTCAACTTTCTTTACCAATCCATAGTAGTTGGGATGCCCATCAACCTCGCTAAATAATGCCCAAATCTGACCACGTTGAACATTTGAGAGTGTCCTTGCATCATCAAAATTATGGAATTCAGCATCAGGATACTCAAAAGTTAAGGGGTTTGAAGATGAAATAGGTGCCAAATTTTCATTTTCAAAAGAGATGTGCTCAGTATCCAATTCATCTTTCTCAGTTGTATCTATTTTAGGTGGTTTTCCATCATTTTTGGCATGCCTCCAATCTGCCTTTCCCTTTACATTGTTCTGGGACAAGTTTTGACTTGTGCTATTCTTAGGTCCCTGGAGTCCACTGGTTCCAGGCTTCTCCACATAAGCCTTGATGCCTGAACCACTAGGCTCGTTAAAAATCTCAGTTCTGCTTGTAACATTGCAGAGACTTATAGAAGGAAATGACTCAGAAAAGTTGTTAGGAAGAGATGCAGGATCAAGTTCCAGACACCCTTGAGGGATACCTTCTCTTTCAGTCCCAATCAACCTGTAAGAAGGAACATTATGAGAAAATCTCAGTATTTCATCTGGTGGGATCACATGTGAAGCCATAACCTTTTCTTCTGATCTCATGAACAGGCTTACAAAACCATTTATTTTTACTAAAGGTGCCACATGAATTCCAGTTACTTCAGCAAAGTCTGAGAGAACTTCTACAACTTCATATTCATAGAGCCTATGATTGTCAGCATCCAAGTTCCATTGAATATTCCAATTCTTGAAGAGAGTCCAGACCTCACCCTTTCTTGGATATATATCATATGAGTTCCTCTTTTTCCCTTTTTCCCAAGCCATGACATGAGAAAACATCAACTGGTCTTCCGTGGACTCTGGGGCATCAA
This sequence comes from Kaempferia elegans, assembly GCA_037974815.1. Classification (NCBI taxonomy): domain Eukaryota; kingdom Viridiplantae; phylum Streptophyta; class Magnoliopsida; order Zingiberales; family Zingiberaceae; genus Kaempferia; species Kaempferia elegans. The sequence goes on from JBBPFQ010000064.1 coordinate 6,613,121, forward strand.
GCATGTAATTCCCACAAGCAATTGGCAATTCCTCATCACACCAAGCATCCACAACATCATTCATGGGATTACACTCAAGCCAAGTGAACTGTATCTTAAAACGTGTGCTACAAATTTGACGAATTCGTGCATAAAACCGAGGCATCCCATCAACATCATCATAAAGAGCCCATATCTGATCAACTGCAAACTGACTTATGTGCCTAAGCTTATCAAAGTCAAAAAATTCTGGATCAGGATACGAGAATGCATCCTGCTGAGGTGCAGCCATAGTGCTAGAAGCATTAGAGGCCACTCTTTCACACACCGACTTCCCTCTAATATCTATATTGGCCTGTTTGCTTCCATTTGCCTGTTCCTTGAAGGATTCATCATTGCAGTTATTCTTGAAATCTCCCTCAGTGGAACCATTGATGTTGCTTCCAAGAACACCTTCATCAGAACTTCCCGACGATAGACAGCTTGCCTTCTTACAATTAGGAGAATCAGAAAAGTCATCGGCATCAGCATCGGCATTACTTTCAACTTCACTATAGTTGATATTCTGCTTGTGCCTGGTTGACCTTCGAATTGGTACAGATGACGAAGAAACATACTGTGTTTGAGGGCCATTTACCTGAGTAGCTTCATCTTCACTATCACCAGAAGTGTCTGAACCACTAGACTCTATGACAACCTTCCTGCTTCTCTTCTGATTAACGTTAGCAGTTGGAGGTTTGGCACTCCTCTTTGCACCACCATTATGATCAACCTTATTTCTTTTGGGTTGTCCACCTCCATAATCAAAGTGGCTATCCGATGCACCATTAACACTTCCTTTAGACCCTTCAGTAAAAGAGGCATTTCCAGATTGACTTGGCTGGTTAATATTATTTGACTGTTGATGCACATGGGGATTAAAGGTGTTCCATGATTGATTAGGGTGTCCTCCAGTGGCTGCAACTTTTGCATTTATATCATATGCAATGAAAGGTTTCAGACAGTTTTGACAGCGGATGGTCTTGTTCATTATGCTCTTGTAGTACTGGTATCTCATACCACAAACAGGGCAAATAGTCCAAAAAGTCTGATTAGTAGCAAATGCTGAAGGTTGTTTCTGCTGATTATTAACGCCATTAAGGTTCACAACACTAAAATTATCACTGGCATAAGTATTCTTCCTCATCTGTGGAGCAGGTTGCCTGGATGGGTCAACTCTTGGTGATACCTTCCTTTTCATGTCATAAAGATGTCGTTTTGCCTTATCAGACAGAACAACATTTGCTTCTCCAATTAATTTGAAGGCAGCCTCAGCACCTGCAAATTTGTTCTTGTCAGGATGAAGTAAAAGCGCAAGTTTTCTGAACTGTTTCTTGATAGATGAGTCATCTACTGTTGGCTCTAGTTGCAGAACTCCATACCAATCCATCTCTCCACCAACTTTAACAGCAGCAGAGCAATGAACTTCACAAACAGTAAGCATCTGAGAGAGATGCTCAAGCTCTGGGAAGAGATTCTGAGCCTTTTGAACAATCTTCAATGCCCCAGTAAAATCTTTAATTTGCATCTTCTTTTCAGCAATATCCCTGGCTCTGAGAGCCTCTTCCTTGTTACACTCCATTAGATATTACTACGATCAAATATACTTGCAGAAGCAGAAGATAATTCTCTTCACTTGAAGCGTTAGCAACAAAAGAATCCTGCTTCCTATTGAGCTCATTTTACGCAGTGATATCATCGAAAATGAATAAACATCCTATTCTGAATCCTTTCATCACTAACTGATTCTCTAAATGATCATACAATCCATAGAACAATTTTCACTGCTACTTCCCTGTGAATAAAAATACCTGCATATCAACATAAATTTAAAATTCTTTTCAAATTAGGCTTCCTGAAAGGATAACAGATAATCAATTGAAAATTTGAGAACAAACTTTGAAGTTATTTAACTGTGGCATTGTCCCTTCAACAACTTTATGAACCTTTTTTTTCATCAGTGTGATCATCATTTAAATATTTTTTTTAGTGTAAACTTCATGTAAACATTGTTTTAATATTTAATACGATTTCAGATCAATCAACCCTTTGTCAATTTGATGAATCTTTTTCATTGTTCATATCTCACCATTTTGACTCCAATTCCATGATCTTGTAGTCAGGTATTTAAATAGTACTACCATATTATGCTTACTGGTCCAAAGTTTACAAGCCACCCATTTAAACATGTCCATACTTGATATTGTTCGTCAATTTGAAGTAACATTCTTATAAAAGAACACACGGAGAAATACATTATTATATCTCTATTGTTTCCAGTTTTACCCACTTATATCCCTCAAAAGTTTTCGTTCTCATTTATATCCCTCATCTTTTATTTTTTTCCTACCGTTAAATCATCCGTGAATATCCAACGGAAATCACATGTGCATACCATGTGACGGGAAATACATTATTATATCCCTATTGTTTCCAATTTCATCTTTTATTTTTTTTCCTAAGAATATCCTTGTCGTTAAATCCTCTGTGAATCTCAAATGGAAATCGCATGTGCAAACCATGTGACTGTGAAAACCTGAAATGAAACCCGATTCTCACATTCGGTGTCAAAAAACCCCTAGTTCACTTCAACGATTCTTCCCACCTTCGTTCCTCGTGACCACTGGTTTCTGTCCGATATCAACAGGTGAATCAAAGGAGACAACCATAAACCTTGTTTGGCCTCTGTACGTGTCACATCTAGTGTGTTCGTGGGTATATATTATAAGTTTTAATTCCTTTAAGAGAAGCTCTTATCTGAGCATTCTTTGAATTATGCCACTAGGCCTTGCTTATACAAACTAAAAAATTATAACCAATGCATTGTTTTAAATCAACCGTCTTCGATTAAGAAAACAGAACTATAAATATATACCTACAAAACTAGTATGGTGAACACGATCATGAGGAGTGTGGTGCTCGAGAGAAGCCTATAATGTTCACCACAGACCACAAATTAAAACAATGAAATTTATCAAACACCTTCTTCACCACCGAAATTGGTTAATGGATTCAAAGAATGCCCAAACAAGAGCTTCTCTCAAAGGAATTAAAACCTATAATATATACTCACAAACACACTAGGAGTGACACTTACATAGGCTAAACGAGGTTTATGGTTGTCTCCTTTGATCTGTTTGAGATTCATGGAGGATTTACCAGAAGGGATATTATTTGGAAAAAAAAATATAAAAGATGAGAGATATAAATGGGAACGGAAACTTTTAAGGAACATAAGTGGGACAAATTAGGGATTTAATAATGTATTTCCCCAACAATACACTATCTACAGTTAAGCAAGTAGAATTTGTGGGCATTTGACTGATTAACATAGTTGTATTCTTAATTTAGTATTGTTCTTGTTTCTATAGTCAAAAGAAATTAAAAAAAAATCAAGCATATAATCAAGTGTCACAATAACTCAATTTACTAAAAATGGCAACTCGATGCACGAATCTCCCACCAATGAGCGGTCCAGGACTAGGTCGGATCACATTAGATTTAGTATATGAAGTTTTACTTACATTGCAAGATAATATTTCTACGACTCATACCCGTGACCACGAGATCACATGGCAACAACTTTACCATTACTCCAAGACTCCTCAATAACTCAATTTACTAGAGAAGCATTAATTAAAGTAATCATTGGCAGCAACTCTACTATTGCACCAATCAGAAAGTAATGATATTGGAAATTTAATGAGAATTTTTGGAGATTTTATTAAACCAAACTTTATTATCTTGAATGCCTAGTGATTTAACAAGACTTTCATATGCATCAAACTTATCAGTCCTAGTGCCAAATCATATGTAAGGCAGATGTCATGACGCAACCATACACACAGCACAACCTAAATGAATTCAGCATAGGGATCAACCTTGCTGACCTATGCTCCTTTCCGTGGCTTGCAAAGCATACTCACAACTTTGGGATCCTTTTTCCATGTCTTCTATTTCTCCTAGATTTGCAAGGAATTTATCATTTAATAGGTAAGTATTTCAGGAAAATTTTCACTGTCTACTTCCTGAGTGAAGTAAATGGTTCCTTAACACCTTCACCGCTATCCAAAAGCCAGAACAGTATGACCTTCACCATTTTCAGAAATTTTATACACATCAGAAATCAAGCACAAAGAAAGATATGAACACCACACAGTCAAAGACATCAGCTAAATGTTGTAAAGGTAAATAGCAAATGCTAAAATAATATTTAACGGCTCAATGACCATTCTAATGGTTTAGGCAATCAATGTTTTCTTCCAAATACAAGGAGGAAACAAATAAACAAAGGCTTCAGTTGGAATAAACTATAAAGAAACACAATCAAACACAATAGTACCACAGATCATATGAGAGAGAACTCAGAGAATCTATGAATCTAAGGAAAAATCTATTTTGTCTTTATAATACCTAATTGAAGCAGCTAGAAAAGAAAAGTTCAAACAAAAACAGAAGTAACAAAACTTAGCCCAACTACATCATGGAACACAAAAACTTCTAGAACCTCACATAAGATGTGTAATAGATGGGAAGTTTACCTTAGATAAATGGATTAAATTCTAGGAAAATAGAAACAGGATCTATAAGATATCATATTTACTCAGATAACCCCTATTTTTTCTGAAAGATTCGAAGGTGAGGACAGAAGGTTGGCAAAGTTGTGTGTGAATTGGCTAGTGAAAACCAGTAACCATTAAACAGAAACGAAACAATCCAACTCAAGGATCAGGGCCACATGAACAAGCTTAAGTCTAGTGAAGCTATGTAACCAGTCGGTAATACTGAAATGGGGTAAATGAACGATTATGTATATATATATATATATAATGTTTTTTTAATTTATAGCTCTATTTAATATTATTTCAAAAACGAACCCTTGGTCTTTTTCTTTGCCCTGCACGGGAGGTCACAATATGGTCAGTTTACCGCAATGAATTCTTAGAGAAGGAGAAGATAGCTCAATTTTCAAGTAGCTTTTGTTAGTTTATCTTGATGGAGAATTGAAAAAAGGAGTCCAAATTTCACCATTTTGACTCCATTAATCCCATGATCTTGCAATCAGGATCTAAATATTACTAACATATTATGCTTATTAGTCTAAAGTTTCAGAATGAAGGCATGCCACCTACTTAAACATGTCCAAATTTGTTGTTAGTCATTTTGAAGTAGCATTTTGATAAAACAAATCCGCACACCATCTATAGTCAAGCAAGTAGAATTTGTCAACATTTGACTCATTAACCTAGTTGTGGTAGCTTAACTTTGTATGATTCTTGTTTCAGCAAATGAAAAAGAAAAAAGAAAAAAGAAAAAAGAAAAAAGAAAATAATCAAGTAGATAATCAAGTGTCACAGTATCATGTTTTATTAGAGCATTAATAGAAAATAATCAGTAACATAAAATATTCGAAATATTAAAAAATATATATTTAGAATTCTAAGTAATGGATTTTATTAAACCAAAATTTATATTCTTGAATGCCTAGTAATTTTTCAAAAGAATTATGTGAATCAAACATGTTAATCCTGCTGCCAAATCATATGTATGTCATGATGCAACCTTACACAATGCACAGACTAAATGATAACCAAACTTCCAAATGCCTATTTACTTGTTTTGATAAACTTTAGCAGATGAGGAACAAAAAAAAGAGGTCCAGCTACTATCAAGGATCATTGAAACACTAATATCGGCTAAGATATAGAAAGTTACATGATGTATCGTGAACTAAGAAAGCAACTCACTAAAAAATTACAAAGAAAATAATTCATAACTACTGAAAACACTTTCTTAAGAAAATCTGTACAGAGAAACGAGGATGATTCAATTAGACTCTAATGAAGAGATGATATCATTGCTTATGAAAAGGTAACGAAAATAAGCCCACAGAAAGGTTTGTGGAAACAGAAAGCATATATAGAGCTCTGATGTTAAACTATACATCCAAGTGTAATTTAAGAATGTAGAAAATTATAAGCAAGCTCCTTGGGTCATTCGAAATAATAAATAAATTTAAAAAAAAAAGGCTTAGTGTATAAAATTATCATTCAAGGTCGTCCAGGATTAACAAACACATGTGACTGGCCGCAGATAAACCGGCACAAACCGCAAGCCAATAGTTTGCTAGAAAGAAAAGGCATTCGTATAAGAATGCGCCAATCTCCATGTTATTCACACTAAAGAGTCAGAAACACTTAACCCCTAACTCATTCAGGACATGGACGACCGAGCCTGCAAAACGGAACGAATCTACCATGGTAAAGCAAAACGACGAAACCAAAACCACACCAAACTACGAATAAACACTGTTCTAGTTACATCAGAACCCTAAAAACAGTATAGCAGTCACGAAGAAACCAAAACCACAAATCCCAGACTAAGACGAACACTAAAGCCCAAAACAACATACTACGCCTCATAATCGCCAGCGGAGCAAAGAAAGAGAGGATGTACCCGGGATGCCACACGCCGGTTGAGTAGCGATAGCGAGGGCGAGGGCGGGGAAACCCAAGTCCCCGATAAGGGGAGAAAAAAGCAGTGTGAAGAGGAGGGAGTTAGGAGCCAGCCAATGCAACGCCCGCCGGAACCCTAAGTCAGTGGCGGACGACTGATCTCTCTCGGCGTCGTCGACGATGAAGGGAGAAGCGAACGGATCCTTTCGCAGGACTTCCCAGACTTAAAAATGTGGAACACGAGAGTAGACCCAAACGACGGCAAAGTAGACCCCGCCAGCAGTTTCCCATTAACAATGAGTGTGCGGGGGTGGGGGTTAGTTTTCAAGTCGCTGTAGGAAAAAGAGTGCGTCGCACATCGATGAGCGACCCAACCGCAACATGAGCGTTTCGGAAAAAGAGTAAGAGGGACCCGCACTTCCAACCAATGATGAGAGAGGTAGCCGGTCGGTAGAGGAGTTTGGCACTTCGAGGAAAATATTCGCCGCCTCATATTCCCTCCGAAATTTCGAGATCCTATACCCCCAAAGCCAAGCTGTGTGTTTACTACGAGGGATCAGTCTTTCTGATTTTTTTTTTTAATTTCTTTTTCGTAACCGGTATATTCTTAAACATTCGGTCCAACTAGTCTTATAGTGGATAATTTGGCCTGACAAATCAACTATTAGATAAATTCGGAACAGATTTTAGTATAATAACTTAAATAAATAACGAAAACAGAATAACTCAAATAAATAATTAAATTTTAATTTTTACTTATATTAATGGAATATGTAGATTTAATATTTTATAAAAGATTTAGGTCACATTGTCACTTCGTACGCATGACATATATATTAATATAACACATAACATGTATGATATAAATGTCATCACAAAGTATATGCATGACACTAATGATGATACTATCTCATGCATTTACTAGACAATAAAATATGGTGTGAATAATTTTATAGTTATTATAATATTATCTAAAAATAAAATATATCTTAAAATTTTATTTCATAAATTGAGATTTCTTTAATTAAATTGAGAAATAAATTTTAAAATTCAATTTCCTAAAAATTAGAAAACTTTTTAAAATTAGAATTTTTCTTAATAAATCTAATATCTTTCTAAACTTTAAACTTTCTGAATTTATTTTTATTAAATACTTTTTAAAATTTCTAAGAAACTTTTCAAAAATAGAATTTCCTAATAAATTAGGAAACTTTTCAAAAATAGAAATGCGTAGTAAAATTAGAAAAAATTCTAAAAAATAAATTATGATTAAATTTAGTTTTATTGAATATTTCTACAAATAAAATTTCCTATATTATTTTAAAATTTCTAGAAATAGAATTTCCTAACAAATTATGAAGCTTTTCAAAATTAGAAATTCATAATAAAATTTTGGAAAAATACCAAAAAATAAATTATGTCCATTTATGATCCGTAAAACAATTTTTACAATTATGTTGAAGCATGATTAGGCTCTGTTACCACTATTGGGAAGCCCAATGCAGTGTGTGATTAACACGTTTAATAAAATATACAGCGAAAGTAAAAACAATACAATAATTAAACTTCTTTTATTACAACACACACCACACGCATGCAGAATATATTTCACGCAGACATAATCATAAAACAAAATTTTTTAAAAAATAATTATTATTTTAAACGTATCTTACAGATGATGTGCAAAGGGAAGGGTATCAACTTTTAGCAACCTTCTTGAACTTTGCCTCTATTTGTATCCACACCGAGTTACAAGGTTCGCCTTTGATTGGTACTTGCCAAGTGTGGAGGCGATTAAACAGAAGAAGAAGAAGCAACAAAACTTGAGGAAGAAAGACTTCTTGTTGGTCTTGTGCGACCAAAAAGAAGGGGGGGGGGGGGGGGGGGG
>JBBPFQ010000064.1:6776629-6787153 GCA_037974815.1 Kaempferia elegans
TGCGGTGAGCGTGGATCGAACACGCGACCTTCAGATCTTCAGTCTGACGCTCTCCCAACTGAGCTATCCCCGCATTGGTGGTAATTCCCAAATATAGTAATAAATATTAAATTAGAAACACAATGAAAAAAAATTTAACTCATATGGAGGACTCGCGTCTAACTCGAATTCAGTCGAGTGCTGGAGGTGATGCAGTGTACTGGGAGACCTCCATTAACTCCTCCATCATGACTATCGCCCGGTCGAGGGCATGATGATTGCGCACTTAGGACTTCTAGACCGGTCATAATATTTTATTTAGATTTTTTTTTTTACAAGTTGCACTTATTTTTTTATATCTTATTTGTGTTTGTATTTTAAATTGTAAGACGAGTTTCTCCACCTCTAAAAAGGAGACCACTGCTAGTAGATGGCCGTTTTCCATGACTAAGCCTTGGAAGTACTCACCTTGGGGGAATTGGGAATTAAGTAAATCTTGTGTGTCTTTCTTCTATGCTATTTTAGACACAACACTCTCTTGTAAGACTTGTGGTTCGACTATAGAGTTTTCCGAGCTAAACTTCCGTGTACGAGGCTTCTTTGCCTCTGACGTTTCGTTCAAAAAGGAGATTCTGATAGTTGAGTGTTATCTTTCTTGGAATAGTAATCTTCTAATTGTCAACCAATTAAATCTGCTGTCTCGTACCTTTTCTTATTGTAATTTTAATTTTATTTAAGTGTGTGATGTCTTGAAAATCGAGAAAGTTAATTTTGTATCGCAGACAATTTACCCTCTCTTGTCAACTGCACAGGATCATCAGCATAGAGTGTAAGACATAATGCACGAGTGAGCACATGTACGCGATCACAGTTCCCCTCCTAGATTCGACAGTTCATCAGACATGACATAAGAGGTTCCATGATCATTTTGATACGCCGGTACATTTTTTGATAATATATATTTACTTTTTCATAAATAAATAAAAAATTATTACATACAAATGAGAGAAATTATAAAAATAAATTTTATCACATCATCCTGTCGAAATGCTTTCCACCATCACTCAAGGTGTACAAGATATCATTCTTGTATATATAAAAAAATTTTAATTTAAAGAAAACTGTAAAAAGAAAAATTGTAAAGGGAAAGGAATTATTTTTAATTTTGTAACTTTAAGGTTACAAATTGACTTCTTTTGGGTAAAGAAGAAAATGGGATGATACTAATACGATGAGGGTTGGCATTTTGCAAATATTGTTATAATTAAATTAAATATTTATGAGTCAGTATTTATGTTAGTAAAAATTTATTTATGTTCATTTAATATATATTAGATTAATTTAACAAAAAAATTAGAAGACATACATTTAACTTGTTAATATTCATAAATATAAATTATAAATTATTTTTGAATAATATTTCTGAACACTATGCAACTAATGAATATAAATAAAATAAATACATAAATAAATAAATAAGTTTATACTCCAATTTAAATTAAAGTTTAAAAACTTTTAAATGAGTCAAACACTAAATAAAAATTAAAAACAAACTTAAACATTTTTTATAAATTAATTAATTTTAAATTTGACTTATATAAATCGGTTGTCTTATTAAATAATCTTGAACAAATACAAAAGTTTATTAAGCTTTACGTTATGGATTGGAACGAATTTAAGGTTTAATAATTTATGCGGTAAATTGAATCGTAAAGGCCGGTGAGTATTTAATTAAATTTTGTTTGGTAAAGAAATAAAAATGCTGTGAGCGTGGATCGAACACGCGACCTTCAGATCTTCAATCTGACGCTCTCCCAACTGAACTATCCCCGCTGTTTGATAAAAGCCAAACATAATAATAAATATATAAATATAAACACAACGAACAAAAATTGAAGTAGAAAGCAAAAATGGAAACCCCAACATCCTCATGCTACATCGATTCAATAGGGAAGACAAGCCAACATCGGTCCCTCCCAACTCTACTCTTGTTTTTCCTATTCTTTATCCGTCTTTTGCTCTCCCTTTCCATGCCGTTCCTCCTCCCATAGACCCTTGCTTCCTCCTTCAGAGTCCCAAGCACCACCACCCCTCACCAGTCGCCGGAGTGGACGCTCACTTGCCTCACGACGACGAGTTCGCCGGTGTGCACCGTTCCGTCAGAGGTATGGTTTTTGTAGTGCGCGTGCGTGCGTGCATCTCTTCTGATCTAATTACATTATGATTGTATTTGTATGCAAGAAACATATTTGATGTTCAAGAACGAATTCAACACATTAAATGAATAGTGGGTCAAAAAAGAACCATAAATATTTTCATTAAAATCAACTTAGTAACATGTATGACATCTCATTTGACACGCAAAGGTACCAACACAGGCAACAAACAACATAACACTAGGGCCTATCGTCAAAAGTAAATTCTGATAAGAAAAAAGGGGGAAAAGAAAAAAGAAAGAATAACGCGTAGTCTTAACTCCAAGCTGACATTATAGAGCGTCAAATAATTAGAGCATATATTTGATAAAACAAGATAACCAGAAACTATGCATCTACTACGCTACTACTATGCACCAGGGGCTGCTCTTGTCCGATCATCTATATTTGTGGTAAACAGGCTTGTACATGAAGTTCTCTGCGTATTTCACCAGGTCCTTCGGCCGTGGGTATTGACTTGCCAATCCTTCAAAGGGTAATAGCTAGTTTAGCACAGTTTTGGAAGATTTTTAAGCTAAGAAGAATAAGATGGAGAAGAAACTCACCAAGTTCATATGCTTTGGCTGCGACGTTGGCAGCAATGTGGGCAGATATCTTCCTTATGTTTGAGAATGGCGGGTAGACCATTCCTTTGTCCAAGTTCTCCTGTGTCACCTGTTGGGCTAAAGCTTCCGCTGTACGATAGGAGTTACCACAATTACACTACTTTCCAAGATTTTGTAGAAAAATATGGAAATGCAGCTGAATCAAAAATTCACAAGCAAACCAAGTTTCCTATTGGTTTGTTTAACATCCTACATCAAGTATGCATCCTACATCCTACATGACAATGATTAATTCAACTCATGAACTTACAAGCTGCGAGTAGCATGTCATCATGTACACGGGTTGCTCCAGAGATCACCAACCCAAGGCCAAATCCCGGGAAGATGTAGGCATTATTTGACTGGAAGAATGTAAAGTGTCAAATGTCAGTTCCTGATATTAAAAGTCCGTATGGATTTATCAATATAGGTTGTTGAAGTTGAGAACAAATTAAAACCTGTCCAGGCACAAGAACTTTTCCATCATATTCAACCGGTTCAAATGGACTCCCACTCGCAAATATTGCTCGACCCTGTGAATGAAAGCATAGTTTTAGTGAGTAGAAGTAACCGCCATAGTAAATCATGATAAGCATTAAGCGACTGTAACCCTGAAAAGCAAAAAAGGAAGATTACCTTACTCCATGTATATGCTTCTTCTGCGCTACATTCAGATTGTGAGGTAGGGTTGGATAGTGCCAAAATTATGGGTTTCTGTAATGGAAGTAAATCATCTTATAGATTGAATCAGATACTATTCAAACATGCATGAATTGCAAATAATAAGATAATACAATTAAGGATCTAGTAGAGGTATGGGAGTGGGCATTAACCTCATTAAAAGTGGCCATCGCCTCGACTACCTCCTCCGTGAAAGTTTTCCCCACTCCAGATGACCCGATTAAAATAGTGGGCTTGATAGCCTATGAAATTGAAAGAAAAAAAATGAAGGAATATTTGAAAACTACTCTTAGCAAATTTACAAGGAAGCAGAAAATCTGTTTGAACTTCCACGAGTTTCAGATAGTAAAATTAACAAAATATCTTGGAGAAATAAATGAAAATACAGAACTAGAGAAACCACTTGAAGAAAAAATCAACCCAAGTTGAAGAGACCATTCTAGTGATAAAAATTGATAACTTAGGATCCACAATACTAAGGGAAAAATATATAATATATAGACAGGCTCAAACCTTTATAGCAGCTAAAAGATTATCAACAGGCTCATGATCATGCGCCCATGGTTGCTTAAAGTGTTGAAGGGAATCCTTACGTGAGTTCACTATTAAACCCTGCAAAGTGTGAAAAGCATTGCCATAATAGAAACAATGAACAGCGAAGTAGACCAAACAAGTTGTATACTTGAAACAAGTACAAACAAAATCCAAGATTCTCTTCCTAACCTTAGAATCCACCATCCATATCCTCTTGCGAGTCTCTTCCACTGGAGCTTTTGTCTACAACAGCCATAAGAATGTCATAACCAATGAGCTAGTACGTTAAATCAACAGAAAACAGCCATAACCAATGAGCCAGTATGTAAAATCAACATAACAGGCCCAAAATCATTCACACAAACATAATAAAAAGATTAAGTTAAAAACCTGTTTCGACATCTCAAGAGCTATGAGTTCTGCAATGCCGGTACCAGCCTGCAAAGTTGATATGAAGAAGGCTCAAATAACTGATATAAAACACTATCAGAATGAGGAAAAGATTGAAAGTATTAATAGCATAAACAGAAGAAATACATACTTGAAACATGTACTCAGCATAGTGCATAATTAAAATAACTTATGCGGCATGTGTATTAAAAAACTAAGTGGCAAAGGCAGAAATTCCACCTCAAATATAGCAAGCACAACATTTCAATCTATACCACAAAACTGACAAGTTTTTTTTTCCCCTCTCTTTCAAAAAGTAGAAGCCCCACTATCATTCTAACAAATAAAATCCTAATTGGCATTGATCCTCATATCTATTTGTCATATAATTATTTACACTGCTGAAATTGTAATAAAGAATCTAAGGACAACCATAAATCAGTATGGAATTCATACAGACAGTATGAGGCACTAAGATAAAAAGACAATTATGAAAGTTAACAAAATCAAAGTCAAACACATTCAATAGACCAAAAAGAACAAATTGAGAATAAGGATACCTCCCCAGCACCAAGGAATAAGAAACTGTGCTCTGCCAATGTTCCGCCAACTATTTTCAAAGCACCAAAAAGACCAGCAAGCACAACAGAAGCTGTGCCCTGAAATGAGAATAAGCATATTGAATGGTTCATAAACATGTGGAGATAGCATAATGTGAGTGAATCAAGTTAAACAATTAGAAATGAAAAAGGAAGTTCCTAAGTGTAAAATAGTAAGGCTAAAATCAATTACCTGTATATCATCATTAAAGACAAGATGTGTTTTACGATATTTGGCAAGAAGTTCAAATGCATTATGGTTGGCAAAATCTTCAAACTGAAAAAAGAAAATATAAGACAAAATTGAGATTGAAATAATATAGAATAGGAGAAAACAACAAATCTGCAACCAGTCATCGACCTGAATTAGTACTTTTTCTCCATATCTATGTTTCACAGCATCCAGGAATTCCTCTAGTAACTCTGCATATGCCTAAAAGCAACAAGAAAATAAGTCTAACAGAACTTACATAAAACAGGAGAAAATAAAGCATATGCTTCCAGACAGTACTTGACCAGTAGCCCTTCTCCGCCTCAAGCCAATATAAAATTCATCATTTAGTAGCTGTTCATTATTGGTCCCCACGTCAATAGTGACAGGCAAACACTGTAAATTATCAATTCGTTTTAGGAACCAATAAATTAGAACGTGCCACAGAAAGTAGCAGACAAAAAAAAATTGTATAATAAGGATCATACAGAAATAAAAAGCGAAAAAAAAACAACTTACAGCAGATGGACGGACTCCGCCAAGAGCAGTATATAGAGCAAGTTTGCCCACCGGAATTCCCATGCCCTAGAAAATTGCCATTTAACAATTTAAAAATCCATGTGAAAATGAACCCAACATAATGGTTTATATGTCAGGAATGATTATTGAATTCCAAGTATAATATTACTTGGCAACCAAGATCCCCAAGACCCAAGATACGTTCACCATCTGTGACCACAATAACTTGAATATCCCTTTCAGGCCAGTTTCTCAATACCTCGAGAATCCTTCCTCTGAAAACACAATTTTAGACCATGATTTTCAGTAATTGGATTAGGAAGGATGCCAAGGACATAATAACTTACTTCTCATTCAAACTGATATAGAGGCCCTGGGGATGCCTAAAGATAGAGCCATACTTCTGGCATGCCTCGCCGACAGTAGGCGTATAAACAACTGGAAGCAATTCTTCCACGTAGTCAATGAGGAGTTTGTAAAAGAGCTTCTCATTAAGCTCCTGGAGATTGAATCATAGGTATACCAAATGAGGTTGGAAAATATTGACAACAATTAATAATGTAGATTAAATGTCATTTATCTTAGGTACCTGAAGATCCATCATCGCCATATACCGTTGCAAGGGTACCTGGTATTGACGAAGATTGTGCATAATCTTTTTTTCCTGTGGGAAAAAGATGCAAATTCCAGATCCACAAAAAGAAACATAATCGTGTTGTTTCTCAGATAGCTTACATTCTAAATACATACAAACCTGAAGCTCTTGAGAAATACACACTGGAGGTAGGAGACCTCGCAAATAGTGGGCATCTCTCTCTTTCTCATTGAATGCGAGACCTTTGTTGTGCTGTGGGTTCCGCAACAATGTGTAACCACTATGAACGATAAAAATAAATAAGAAAGAATTATTATAAAGCTGATTGCGTATATCCTCATCAAAGTACCCAGTACATATAAGCTAACAACTGAGAAACTTTAGGAAGATGTATACATATGTATAATTATGAGGAAATTCTTCATAAAAAGCTGTTGGACTTGAAACTGGAAAAAAAAAAATCTATGTCAAAAAGGAAAGGTAAAATATATGGATAATCATACTCATTGGACAATAGACTGTCAACAATCAAAATTAATCTCTGATCATAAAATAATATAACAAAGTAATAAAAACACACCAACTGTTGGCAACTCAGTCAAGGTGGCAGCCAAGCACCTGCTCCCAACAATAAAAGGAGGGCATACGAATGTAAACAACTCAGTCAGTCAACTATGGATGGAACAACATCCCACACGTACCATTCATAGTGGGAAGACAACTTTCTTAATGGATGGAGACCAACCTTGACATTAAAATGGCCTGCTTATCCCCTGAAGGGAATAGCCATAATCAAACCTAATACATATGAAAACAGATTTGTCTTTGCCTGCATTTATACATCTAGTTTAATACAAAAAGGAATAAAATTGAAGATTTCCATTTTATATATCAGCATGATCACTATTCATGCATGTCTAAAATGCCAGAAGAGATATTATGCATACGAATGTAAACAAGGTGAAGTGAAACAGACAATGAAGATACAACAGATGCCATCGCTCAAAAAGGATTAAGTTAGTCAAATGGCATATATGCTTGGAAGAAGAATACAGGGCCATTGATTTCACTCATTTACAAAAACTCAGTCATGTAGAGTCGTGAATAAATCAACAGATCACCCTGCTACTGATGTCATGTAAAAACAACTATGACATAAATCATGCAACCATCTATATCATGTTATTAAATATATTAGCTAAGCTCTAGGTAGTTCAAGGCTTCAAGACAAATTCAGAAGGAATGAATCAGGTTCTGTGAAATTTTTACACTTATAGGTCCTAAAAGTTATTGTTAAATATCAATACTGTCCTATCTTTCACGTTCAAGATACACAAAAATTGCCCGTTTATAAATTTATCGGGAGAGAGAATTCAATATTTTCAACAGCCCTACTTTCTTCTAGATCGATAACAGCTGGGTTGCAATAATTTTCGCTTAACCAAAGTGGCACATGAACACTTTATAACGAAACTGCCAAACTCGGCAACAAACACATTAATATAAGCAAGACATATAGAATACAGTAATAATACACTAGCAATCTCCCAGCAGGCAATTTGGATGACCAATACAGACGAGAAAAGAGATGGAAACAAAAAATGCAGAAATGAAGTTATTGGACGCATCGTTAAAAGAAAACACCGATACATGATCAGATAAAACAAAAATAAGTTAAGGCGAAAAAAGACGAAAAAAAGTAAATTCCAAACACCAAAAGCGGTTGGAGCTTGTAGGTCACTTTAACAAAGCAGCACGAAAAGGTTTTAACGACCGTCTCCGATATCATCAACTGATGCTCAAACCTCACAAAAATGGCAACATTCCAACACGATCAACCAAAAAAGAAAAAAAAAATGTTGAAAAAAACCACGGGATCAGATCCAAGAAAAAAACCTAGCGACGGAGACCGTCCACGGCATCATGAACTGTTCATCCATGTCGACATCATCGCGTGTCACGCCATCAGAAGATTCAACAGACTTCAGCTCGATCTCCTTGATCGTATTGTCCACTGAGACCCCTCTCCCGTTCATCTCCCCTCCGCTCCTCGTCTGACACCGCACCGTCGTCGGAGCAGGCAGAGCCACTCGCCGTCTCGACGCCCGAAGCGGGCCTACCGACTCGTCGCATCGCTGAGAAGACAAAAAGCATTTCCAACCATTCTCACACATCGCAGGAAAGGGGAAAAAAAACGTCAAGAAAACCGAAAAAAATACAAAAACATCACGGGCACGAAACACGGCAGAATGTCGAGCGAAAAAAAAAAAGAAAAAAAAACAAGAAATCTCTATGGGACGAGATTGATTACCAGAACGCACGTTCGATCCAACGAAAGCATAGCGACGCCGACGAGAAGAGGAGGAGGAGGAGGAGGAGGAGGGAGGGGGTGGGGGATCGATCGCGTCTTCTCCAAGGGCGAGGCGGTGAAATCAATCGTCTGGAGGAGTGAAGGGGACGGGGAGAGCCACCCTGCTTTTAATGACTGTAAGATGTGCCGGCGGATCAGCGACTCTCCTCGAAGACTCCGACGTGGGATCTACGCGACGCATATTCTTCGTGCGCGATTAAAAAAGACCGCGAGAGTGAGCATACCGTCGACTGTGTCTTTGGGTGGCGTGCGGTAACAATCGGGGAAGGTAGGTCGGTTGGGTGAGTGGATCAGAACCCGCCAGCAGGGATTGCGATCGCAGGGAAACGTGGGCACGAGGAATCCTCCGCGTCTCTGCGTGCGGCGGCCAGTGCGTGTGCGCCCGCCCCCGGATCTTGTTATATAATATTGAGTTATTGACTGTTTTTTTACCGTCTCGTCCTTGTGTTTTCCAAAATTACCCTTTTTTTTTCCCCTCGATTTCAACGACAATAACTCAATTCGCTAAAAAAACATCGTGGTCGGAGCGCATGTGACTTTGGACTCTCCGCCGGTTTCATGACGTGCATGGCACAACAACCGCTTTTTAATTATCCGATAAATAATTGCAGTGTTGGACCGATTTATATAATAGGGTAGTAAAAGATCTTTATCCTATAAAAAATTTATGTTCTGTTCTTAATTCAGTGGAAGGAGATAAATTATAATATTATTTTAATTAAGAATATTAAGAATAGTGATTTTAATATTAATTATTTTATAATTAATTTTGTGAAATCTACTTATCCGGGGTCAAGATTCGGTCAGCGAAAAAGCCAAGTCAGCATCAAAGTCAAGACAGATGCTAGCTCAGCAGGTCAACAGGAGAGTCAGGTAAGCCTCCCTTGAATCCGACCGGGTATGAGGACCGGTCAGACGCCACGCCCGGCCAGGTGAGTGGACCGATCGGACGCATTCGATTTAGCAGTTCCCATGGTTCAGTAAATATCAGAGTCAATAGCCCGACTAGCAAACGGCCGATCGGCGAGTTAGATCGCCAAGGTCAATGTTCCATCCGGAGAAGATAGCCTACAGGGAGCATGTACTCCGATAGGCATAACCCTTGAAAACCCGCTCCGAAGAAAAAGACCGATCGGCATAAGCTCAAGCGCCAAGGTCAAAATGCCGATCGGATCGCATGGCTGAGCAACCATGACGGTATCATCTGATCGGCCAAAGAAGGCAAAAGTCCTCTGTCACCTAGTTTAACAGATTGTCAGAGAATATTTCTGGCCAGCTCATGCAACAATCTGAGGAGGACACATGGTGGGCACAATAATGAGCAGCCCAAAAATACTCATCCCAACATGGAAAGAAATTGACATGTGTCCCCCAGCTGTCAGGGATATTCTCCCCCTATAAATAGGCCTTGGGAAGAGGGCCTCAGGTACGCTTTTTCGCAGCCGGGCAAACACACCGAAACTCTGTTTCTCTCTCTACTTGCTCTCTTCCCCTTAAGGAGATCAGACTAATTTGAGCGTCAGAGGACCAAACACGGGGCGGCGATCCCTGTTTGGTTTGCTAACGCTTGTCTGATCGGCTGAGTATGTGCAGATTCCAAGTGTTGCTGAGTGTTGCTGAGTGCTGCTGAGTGCCCATTGCTTTTACATTTTTTGAGCCGAGTACGTCCCAGCTCCACGTCAGCATTTTCCACATCCGACCTGCGCCGAGTGCTCCCCAGTGTCCGGCCGGCCGCCTTCCAGACAGGATCATCGACAAAAGTGGATGGAGCCAAGCTTTTGTTGGTGCAATCAACCTCTAGAGTTTTAATATTTGTTTGACAATAAGTTTAATGGAGTCTTGTTA
>JBBPFQ010000064.1:6879530-6897153 GCA_037974815.1 Kaempferia elegans
GGGCGCCCCCAGCCTCGCTGATGTAGCAGTCAAAACTTCATCCCGAAGTTTTATCAGTCTCGGAGAGAATTTGATCCCGAGCGCCCGGACCTGGTCCGGGCGCCCTAAGCTTGATTTTGGGCGGTTTGTCTTTTCCTGCATCACAGAGTTAGTACTGCATAAAAGTATTATTTCCTGCAAAACAGAGTTAGTACAATTAGCAGCAATAAGTAGTATGACTTAGATTCTGTCTCTCCATGACCAGAATCTAGTCAAGGTCTCAACTTAGGTTTCCAAAATGGACCTAAGTTGGACCGACGCCTACTGTTCCCTTGACCGGGAATGCGTCCTCACTGGTTCGTTCCTCCAGTGACTTACCTTCACTTACCAGTTGGAGATTTCCTTGATCGGATCCCTTGACCCACCAGGACTTCCTGCCATATCTCAACCAATCTGGACTTCGACCAGTTGTCAACTCAACTGGACTTCCTTCTGCCAGGTCTCAACCAACCTGGACTTCGTGCCAGCTATCAACCTAGCTGGACTTTAGCCTGTCTGGTCCCTTAGACCCATCAAGATCAAATCCTGCACACTTGGTAGAAACTCATTAGATCACATAAAGTCTAACTTTAACCTAACAAAAGCCGAGTTTGACTATTAGTGCAAACTGAACCAATACTAGCTCGATCTAAACACAGAATCTTCCTATCACAACGAAAATACACGTTGGACCTACTAAAAGAAATAGGCATGCTTAGGTGCAAGCCTATGGATACTCCGATGTATGCTTCCAACAAAATTGGCTCTGGAAAGGACCATGCACTAATAGACAAAGGGAGATATCAATGACTTCTAGGACGCCTCATCTATCTATCCCACACACGACCTAATATCGGGTTTCCCGTCAGTGTGGTAAGTTAATTTATGAATAGTCCTATAGAAGAACGCATGAACGCTGACTACAAAATTTTGAGATACCTTAGGAGTACCCTAGGCAAAGAGTTATTATTTTGAAAGAACAAAGATCGAGGTATACGTGTGTACTCAGATTCAAACTGGGTTGGGAATCTTACATATACACGATCAACCTCGGGCTACTGTACGTATGTCTAGGGTAATTTGGTAACATGGAGAAATAAAATGCAGTATGTGGTAGCAAGAAGCAGTGTTGGAGCAAAATTTAGAGCTCTTGCACTCGAATTTGTGAAGGAATATGGATTCGTAGAATCCTAAAAGAATTCAGAATAATCTCAGATGAAGTTGTCAAACTACAATGTGACAATTTAGCAGCCATCAATATTGCAAAGAATCCTGTTCACCATGATAGATCAGAATATATGGAAATTGACAGACACTTCATTTCAGAAAATGTGGCAAAAGGAGCTGTGGAACTCTTGTATATTCCTTCACAACATCAAATCGCAGATATACTTACAAAAGCTCTCCCAACGATCAACTTCGAAGAACTATGTGACAAGTTAGGCATGTACAATACAACCCAACTTGAGGGGGAGTGAAGAATATATTGTAATTATGGATAGTTTAATTTAGGCAAATCAGATTTTATTTATTTAAGCAAATTTAAATTTTATTTGATTAGGTATATGTGATTTGATTTGATTGTATTTCATTCTATAAATAAGTAGGGAAGAAATGTATAAATAAGATCCTCATGTACAAATTTATATCATCTAGTATTTTTGAGAAATACAATATCAACTCTTCCTCTCATATTCCTTGGCAGATTTCTTCAACTCTCGGCAAAACTCTTCAAAGGCAAATTAGCTAAATAATAAATAAGTACTAAAAAATGTTTGGTTAAATTTCAAAAGAACAAGTTGATACATTTATACATTTTAGAAATTGAAAATTTTGAACAAAAGAGTATTTGATAATTTTTTTCTAAATTCAGAATATAGATTATGGAAGTAGCAAATTTGATTTGTTGATAATTCGTAATGTTAGGAGTTTGGACATATCTCAATTGTACTGGCATGCCTGATAATTGATGGAAGAAGAAAACTACTGATAGCATGAACTGACACTAGAAGTGATACATAAACCAAGATCGCCACACCAGCCTTTGCGCAAATCTTTTTGTTGACCTTTCTTCTTCACTACCACTAGCACCTTATTAGGTTCAATTTGTTCCTAACAGAAATTTCGAGCCATTAGTTGGTGATGTCTTTTCTTTTTGCTCCAACTGCAGATGGTTCAGAGTGGCTTCATGCTCCTTTTCTGCAATCCTATATCTCCGAAGCAGATGACGACAGAGCCATCTACAATCTGCCGACACAAGGAACAGCAAATGCTATTTCAGTTGGAAACGGTGAGTTTCCTTCTTTCTTTTCAGACACATGGTTTGACCAGGGCCAGTTTGAAGCTCCTGTTCAAACAGAATCAAGTTTGCCATTGGCACAAGGAATTCTGTTTAAACTACATGAAATCTCTCCTGAATGGGGTTTGACCACAGAAAGTACAAAGGTAGAACCAATCTCGTCTAAACTTTTGCTTATACAATTTTTACATTATCAATACTTCCTATTGAAATATATTTTATTACTTATGTTTTTTCTCCTACTTGATGACAATGACATGAACTAGTAATTGATTGTCTCAATTTTTGCAGTCATTAGTCACAACTTTCTTTAAAATTGGTCCATACAAGCTTTTAATATCTTGGTTTTTCCCATTTGTTCCTTTGCTATATTTCCAAGTATTAGAAACGTGGATAAATTCATCTGAGATTAAACAAGAATCAACAATGTGACAGTTTTGAACTAAAATGTGTCCATAAATTTTAGGTTTTACACTGACAATGAAATTTGACATCCTGCCTTACAATGCAGACATGCGGAGACAAGTTGGTGATATACAACATACAAATTAATTAGGAAATACAATATTCCTTGTATTACTTTTGCTTTGTATACAAGTCATATATTTTTCAAATATGTACTCCTAATCTAGCTTATTAGATGCTTTAAAACAAGGATGTACTGTATTTGAACTAACCATAGGTTGGATCGTTGGCCGTCAACATGCATCAATTTGTTTCTGTATGTCTTAGATGATAAAACCTTATCAAATGGCATAAAAATTCAGGTACTTGGTTGTCATTTTGAGCTTAAAATAATTTGTCCTGGATTGAATTTTGAAGAAATTTGCATATTTCAGTTGACAATATAGTAGAATAATTTTGAATCTTACATGTGGCCGCATCCTTTTGTATCTTTGCTAATAGCTTATCTTTATCATGTTGTTATTTGAATTCTTTTTTTTTTTTTCTAAAAAAATTGTGTTAGAAAATAAATTAGCTGAGGACCAAATTCCAATATCTAATTTGTTATTAAATTGTCATGACCCTTTATGTTTTTTTGCTTTTTGTTAATACAAATCCCAACATTTAGTAAAGTTCAACTTACCATATTCCATTCCATATTCATTTACATCATCAACATATGCACCACAACTATTTAGGATCACTACATAAAATTATCCTCCTATGCAATTTAAATCAATTATATGTTCGTATCATCTCAATCCATCTTCTCCACTATGTTGAAAATACAACTAATTGCTCTTGAATATTTAGAATTAGATCAATTTCCGAAATGCCTTTTTGGATCTTCCTCAATGTCTTGGCTATTCACAGAATGTGAGAAGCAACTTCCGGAAAAAGAATAATTTCTTAGAAATCCTACAAGATCAATTCGTTCTTCTTTCTTTACAAATGGTCAAAACTTCATCTGAGTTCTAATCCTATTGAGAGGTCCACTACATAATGGAAATTTTAAGAAAAAACAAGGTGTTTCTTTTGTCCCTTCTAGGTGAGCGGAAAATAAAGAAATGGTTGATACATGATATATTCAAGATAATTATGTATTTACAAAATTCCGTATTATTTTTAAAAAAATAAAGTAACTTCATTTATTCATCTACACATTCTCATCCTTGCCACATTAACTTTTTGCTTATTTACCTTCCAACTCCATACTTTGATCCATAATGTATGACGGATCATACCACAATCATAACAAATTTTGTTTTTAGTCTAAGCACACACAAAGATCATATAAGACTCTAGATGTTTGGCTCTATTTCAACCATCCATTCATCATCCTATTAATCATATCTCATTAACATCTACTTCTTATGGAATAATAAATCCAACATATTTAAACTCCTTGCAGAAATTCATCTTCATTAGTCTTAATTATTCCGTCATTCTTTTTCTCACTAAATCAACATTTCACATATTTAGTTTTAGTTATAGTCAACTCAAAACCTTTAATTTTCGATGTTTATCTCTGCAAATCAAGCTTGGAATTTAATCTAATTATGTTCTTATAATTAACACAATACCGTTAAAAATAACATATACCAAGGGACTTATCTTGAATACAACTTTTGAGTATATCTAATACTTATATAAAAAAAGATATAAACTTAGAGTAGAACTTTGATACAAATCGATAATGTAGGAAAATCATTTGTCATGTTCTAACACTAGTAGCTAGGTTATTATATCTCTGTTTTATGACATCAATATAATTTTTAGCTATTTCTTTCTTCTCTAAACCATACCATAATAGTTATATACGATTTGTATTGTAAGATGTTTCTAATTCAAAAAAAATCGTAGCAGATTCTTCTTGTGTCTATCTGTTGATTGTCTTTTTTTTTTTTAATAAATTGCCTCTATAATTGATCTTTGAGATGTAAAAGCAAACTGATTCCCAGAAAATGGTTTCTGAACTTGTGGTGGCCTTCTATTCTCAGTGGCTACCTATGGAATGGTTGATGATAATGACACATTTAGGAGATAGACATTCCAACAATTTCTTACTACAGTGTTCCTTTGACTGCTAGATTGAAAAGAAGTGGAAAATTAAATGTGAAGAAATGGAAGATTGTGTATGACTTGTGAATGAGAAAATGTCTTTCTATTTTTCTTGATGCTCAAGGAATTTCTACCATTGGTGAAGACAAGTCATGTTTGGACAAGAGACCTCATCACATTTGGTTTTGTCAGTACTAGAATTAATTCTTGAGTAGTTGACTTCACTTTTCAATCACTTCTTGAATTTCATCTACCTTATTCTTTCTGGATTAAACACAAGGTAGATAGCATACCAACTTTATATGTTTACATTTATGTATCAAAGATTAATTGCAGAAATAATTGAATTGTTAGAGTACATATAACTAGTATATGTTAAAACTGAAACTAAGGACACCGAAACACCTTATTTCAGTGAACTTATCTATTTTTTAAATCGTAACACAAAATCCAACATTTTTACACATCACGTTTACAACTACTGTGATAAGCATACTTTTAAAAGAATATTATAACAAAAATCTATCATTCATCTTAACATCAAATTTGGCTTATTTATTTTTGTCTCTAGCAAAGTTACAATCGTTGATTAAAATAGAAGAAAATTTGGCATCAGATTCATCTTAATTTCGACTGCCACTTTGCAGGTTGTCATCATAGGGGACTTTTGTTGCAGGCCTTCAGAGTACACGTGGAATGCACTATTTGGAGATATTGAAGTTCCTTTAGAAATTGTTCGGGATGGTGTTTTCCGTTGCTTAGCACCCTCGCATGCTGCTGGAAAAGTCAAACTATGCATTACGACTGGCAACAAACAACCCTGTAGTGAAATACATGAATTTGAATTTCATGATAAGCTAAAAAACACAAGCTCCGGAAACATTGCAAAAAAAACTGCAATGCACACATCAGAGGAACTGTTGTTTCTTTTTAAATTTGTTCAGTTACTTCTATCTGAAAATTTTAGTACAACAATTCTTCAAGAGGAACTGGAAGTCAGTCCTTTGAGGAAGCTTAAGGGATCCAATGATAGGTTGGAACCAATCAGTCAAAAACTTGTAGCTGGTTCTGTAGCATCAAAAGATATAATGGATGCAATTCTTCAAGAACTATTAAAACATAATTTGTACCACTGGTTATCATTTAGGCATGAAACTGACAAATATCAGCTGTCCAAGAGAGAGCAATGCATCATCCACATGATCGCAGGATTGGGATTTCTGTGGGCCTTACATCCAATTCTTGACTCTGGTATAGGCATAAATTGCCGTGATTCTGATGGATGGACTGCACTTCATTGGGCTGCATATTTTGGAAGGTACCTGAAACAGCAGTCTTGTTCTTGAACTGATTTTGAATTCCTAGCATGGCTAGGTATTGAATTGTTTGAGCAGAATTCTGTATATCTAACTTTTTGAACTTGACTTATTCAGGGAACAAATGGTTGCTGCACTTCTTGCTGCTGGTGCTTCAGCTCGAGCTATCACAAATCCTAGTGAACATGATCCAGAAGGTAAAACACCAGCTTCTTTGGCAGCTGCCAATGGCTACAAAGGTCTTGCTGGATATCTCTCTGAAGCTGCACTAACTACTCATCTCTTTTCACTGACAACTGAAAAAAATGAGAGGTCAGTCGAGTCTGCATCTAGAGAGGTGGATTGTGGTGTTGAAAGCATATCGCAGAGAAGTGCCATTTTAGATGGTGGCAGAGAAGATCAATTATCACTCAAAGATTCGTTGGCAGCTGCCAGAAATGCAGTTCAAGCTGCCGCTCGTATACAAGCTGCTTTCCGTTCCTATTCTTTCAGGAAGAAGCAACAAAAAGCTTCTTTATGTCAAGGCGGGGACATTCTAGTCCCTCCAGAGATGCATAAAGGTTCTGTTGGGTCAAGGTTCCATAACACGTTCCAAAGTTTTTATGGTCATAAGTTTGATAAAGCAGTTTTATCGATCCAAAAGAATTTTCGACATTGGAAACTCAGAAAAGAGTTTCTATTGCTACGAAAACATGTTGTGAAAATACAGGTACTTGAATTCTTGCCATCTTGCATCTTCACTTATGTTTGAATTGTTAAGTAAACAACATATTCTGGCTTTTACTGTTGCACAAATTTGATACTGTACCTGTTTAACCATCGACATGCAATGATAGTGTTGGACTTTGATTTTAATGATTTATCATTTATAAAGTTGTCTTGGAATAACTCTTGTATCTTAACCATCTAGTTTGCTTCTTGATATGAAGTTCCTGAGTTTTCACATCTATAGCACAAGGCTAATATTTCCTTAATTTTAAGTCACTCTTGTCCTATGTATCAAATAGCCTTGCTTTTCACAAGGTATTCTATTTTTTTTGAATCACCTGCACCAAGGTATTCATTTAATCTCAAGACTTATGTTTTGTAGTTTGTACCCCATCATGGTCCCACCCCTCTATTTGAGCTTTTGCTTACTTGTTCAGATTTCTTAAATTCATTTGGAACAATTATATCATTCAGTTACATTTTTTCATTTCTAGTATTTTCATATGAGACTTCATGTGGATCACATGAGAGAAGCTTCTGCCCTATTATCATGAATGAATGTACAGTTGTCCCCTCGGGGCGCTGCGATGGTTAAGATATGGAAGGTTGCCACATGAATGAATGTACATAATTTGATCATTATGTCCTACTTTACAGCCTCGCATCCAATTGAACAACTATTTGTATGAATTGATTACCCATGATTAGTATTTCCTATGGTGTTATCTGGACAGCATGTTCTCAATTGCACCTGTCTTTATTCAGTGCTATTGTATGAACTACCAATGTGATAATCTGTGTGTCATCCCACAAAGATGGATCGTATTTCCACATTGTTCCTCTTTTAGTGCAGCAACCTCTGTGAGATTTCAGTTTAGATGCCTTGATTGAATTTTGATCTCATGGAACATTTTTTATGGAATCACCTTAAGGTGATACAAATTTTTTGCGAGCAGAAACTGAATCTTGGAAGATGATCCAAGTTAACTGGATTCTGGATGATAGGAATGCAAAGAAATATGGATAAGATCATTTTTTAGTTCCAAGAAAATTTAAATTTGTTACATTGAGGTGGGTCATTAAGTTTAGATTTAGATATCTTGGAAACAACTCTATGGCAAATTAGTCCTGTGTTGATAAGCATCAACATATGTATACTTCATAGATCCTCTAAGTAAACAAGTTGTTAGAGATTGTTTATTTAATTATACTCTTTTGTATTATGACAGTCTCATGCAAGAGCCCATTTAGCAAGGAAAAAGTACAAGGAGCTCCTTTCGAGTGTCAACTTTCTGGATAAGGCCATAATGCGATGGCATAGACGAGGTGTTGGTTTGAGAGGGTTTCATGCTGAGCAAGAATCAATTGATGAGAAGGAAGAAGATGACATAATCAAGGTTTTCCGCAAACAAAAAGTGGATTTAGCAACAGATCAAGCTGTTTCAAGCGTCTTGTCAGTGGTGCAGAGTCCTAAAGCTCAGCTTCAGTATCGCCGGATGCTCGAAAGCTACCAACAAGCAAAGGTAACAAATTAGAGTCATGTGTTTTTTTAATTATAGAGTGTGATTTATTTAAAAAAAACAAAATATTGCTTGTGGATGGAGTTTTGTTTGAATGTCAGCAAATAAAATCTTACCAGCTCCGATTGGAGTTAAAATCATGTGATTGATTAAGCTTGAAGATTTTCATCACTAGAGTTGGAAAATCTTCTAGAACCTTAGATGCTTTCTCGTAACATTTCAGGTTCCATGTTTTGGTTCCTGAGTTTGTTGGACACAGATCATGTCCTCATTAAGCATTCCTGAATACATAGAGTTCCGGACAAATGTGGGTGAACTATAGGCTAATTCTGTAGTTTCTGATGCAGTTAGATTAATGCTACTGCCTATTAGAAATGTACACCTTCGAAATATAAATATCTGCGAGTCAGGAACAGTAGAGATACAGAGATTGCACGAAGTTGGGGACGATCCGGAGTCAAGAGCGTCTTGGAGTCGAGGATGATCCATGGTTAGGAACGGCACGAAGACAACGCGGAGCCAACTGTGGCGCCAAGGAGCCGGACGCTTCACTATTGACTTCCTTTTAATCACGTGGCACCCTCTAATTACCTCTAGCATTAGTATCTTTAAAGAAAAATTTAAATTTCCTCGTATTCTTCCGATCTTTGGACACCCAAAAAGAAACTTCTTACTTGGAACCTATATTTCTATCATTTTATTAATATATGCTCCGCAAACAGCATATCAGATTTTCTTTTCTGAGGAACAGTGTAATGTATATTTTCCAAATAGAAAACTCTGTTGTCCTCTTTTAATCGAAGCCATAATTTATTTCTCTTTTCCCCTCTTTCCTTGCAGGCTGAGCTGGGTAGAGAAGGCAATAAAACAACTGAATGCTAATGAAGTTTGGAAGAATAAGGAAACATGGTTTTACTACCGAGGAAGGTTGGGCAGTTGGACTAATCATCCTCAGACAGTAGAACAGAGGTGAAGTGACATCTTTTCTTTGTACAGATGAATTCTGGTGTTGCTAAATAAGGTTTTAGTGATCTAGATATTAAAATCCCTGATGAGCGTGAATATGCAAACCAACAATTTGTTGCAAGTCCTGTGTATGTAGCATTGGTCAGTCGGTCGGTGTGCCATAACTTTCTTCCTGTTCATTTCTTGTGAATTTTGTTAACTTTGGTCATTGAATTCCATATCTTGTCTTCTCACTTTGTGCTTCGGATTGTGCTACTTTTTGTTTTAACTAATTTACAAACTATTTGGACGAAATATTCTCTCACACGATAAGGTAAAGGCACTGAAAGGGATTGTGTTAGAGTTTAAATGGTTCTATTGCAAAGTTATTACTCTTCTGCCTTCACTGAAGTTAGAGCTTGCTTAGAGGAAAGTGATTAACTTACCATATTCTTCTCGATATGCTTTGGAATCACTTTATTTTACACACATCTACAATTCCGAAGGAAAAACCTCATGGAATAGATTTATCGAGGATCTTTCTTCGATGTTCAAGTCATTTAAGAGTTTTAAAAATTTTGCACTCGAAGAGAGGTTCTGGACTCGAATGTCCTTTCGAAGATCGTTGAAGCTGGGGTAAAGTATAATATCTTTCTAATGTTTTTAAGTATATGATCACTTTTCTTTGTTTTCCTAGTTCAATCAGTAATGTTTTTTTTGTTGAAGCATAGAACTTGCTGGGGTATAAGTTGCATGTTAATGGTTTTGATAATTCTTAATTATTTGATCTGTATATGGTGATCATCATCCAATTAATGTAATAGAAATGATTTAATTCATATGATCTTGATACTTAATTTTAAAATTGTTATTGGGCTAGGATTTAGGGTATTAAGTTATGGTCTAAGATTTGAAATATATAACATAGGAATGCTCATTGGTAAAGTAATGGAGATAGTCGATATGATGATTAGGAGACAAATTAATATTTGGTGAGTATAAGAGATAAAATAGGTAAGAGAGAAGGTAAACATAATAGAGAATTTAAGTTATGGTATATAGGATGAAGTAAAATAAGAGATAGAGTTAATATTGTTGTCGATAGTTCACTTATAACTCTCAAGATAGTAGTGAGAAAGAAACTCTTAATGTAATTAGTATATATGCTCCTCAAATAAGATTAGATGAACAAACCAAAACTATATTTTGGGACGATCTAGATGAGGTATTATAAAATATTTCGCCAATTAAAATGATTTTAATAAGAGAAAATCTAAATGAGCATATAGGAGTGATAAATGAGGAATATGATAGGGTACATGGGGGTTTTGGGTTTGGAACAAGAAATGAAGATAGGAAAATAATATTGAATTTTGTGACAGCATATGAACTTATATACTAGCTAATACATATATACTAGCTAATGCACTATTTTAAAAAAAAAAAAGAGAGAAGAACACTTGGTTACTTTTAGAAGTGGGAATAACAAATCACATATTGACTTTTTTATAGTTAGAAAGAATGATTGAAAGAATTGTTAAGATTGCAAGGTAGAATTTTAACTATCTAACATATGTCGGTAGTGTTGAATATACGCCTCAAACATACTATCAATAAAAGGAAAATATGTGCAATTCCTATAATTAAATGGTGAAAATTAAAGAATGAGAAACAAAATATATTTAAGGACAGAGTATGATGATAAGTATTAGGGGAAATATACGATGACTCGAATACGACATGGGATGTATCAAAATTAAAAATAGTCAAAAGTGTACTCGGAGAGTTAAAGGGATAAACACCACTAAGTAAAGAATTTTGATGGGGGAATAAGAAAATATAGAAGAAAGTGAAAGAAAATGAATAATTTATAAGGAATTATATACTCTTTAAGAACAAGGAAAATTAACAAACAAAATACAATAGCCAAGAAAGCACAGAATAAAACTAAGAATGAAAGTTTTGAATGCTTATATAGAAAATTAAATACCAAAGAGAGGAAAGAGATATTTACAGCATAGCTAAAGCGAAAAAAAATAAAATAAAAGATCTTATTTAGCTATGACGTATTAAAGATAAATACAATAGAGTACTAGTAAATGTTGAGAAAATAAAAGGGTGATGGAATTGATACTTTCATCAACTTTCTAATGAAGATTTAGATGACTAACTTAATTTAGATATTTAAGTAGTTTAAATGAGTATAAAATTTTAATTTTTTATCATAGAACTCAAACTTAAAAAAAAAAACAGAATAAGCTTTAAATGGGATGTAAAATGGAAAAGCAATTGGACCAGATGATATTCTGATATATATATATGAGAGTGTCGTAGGAAATAAGGTAATAAATGACTCATAAAGTTATTCAATCTGATATTGAAAACTAAAAAAAAATGTTTAATCAATTGAGAATAAGTATTCTAGCTCCCTATATAAGAATAAAGGAAACATATAAAATTATGCAAACTATATGGGTATTAAATTAATCTGTCATACCGTGAAATTTTGGGAAAGAGTAATAAAAAAAAGACTAAGGAAATAGATCACGATGAACGAAAATCAATTTGGATTTATGCCTAGAATATCGACAATAGAAGTTATACATCTTCTCAGACAACTAATTGAAAAGTATCAATCACAGAAGCAATACTTACACATGGTATTCGTCGACCTATAAAAAACTTATGATAGAGTCTCATGGAAAATTATATGAAAAATGCTAGAAAAGTCATGTTCGAATGCTTCCTCGAAAACTTTCCGAAGGTGAAGTCTTGTACAAGCTCGAACACAAGAAATACAACAAGAAAACAAATACGAATACAATCGAACATGACTTTACAACATGAAACTTGCTTTGTTTTATCTTTTTTTTTTGCTTTGGATTGCCTCTTGGTGATAAAAAATGTAGTAGCACTTGTCTCCCAAACACATAAGAACCAGCATCATCAAATGTCCACGAGCTCCCCTTTTCTAGGGTTCATTTCGAGCTGGAAAACATCTCCCAATCGATTACCACGTCAGATCAACTCTTTAAAATCTGTAGAACGATCTTTTTACTTGTCCAATCGTTTGGTGAGTTATACCAATCAATTAGCTAATTTCTAATCGATTACTCCAATCAATTCTGAGTCTTTCTGTTCTCACACGAAAATGTCTCCAATCGAATAACCTGATCAATTGCTTTAGCCCGTAATCGATTGCCCAAATCAATTCCAGGCATTTTTGTTCGCGGAGAGAACACTGCCTAAATCAATTGCCTCAATCGATTCTAACCTCTTCTATTTTAGTGAATCAACCTCCCACCAATCGATTGACACTGCTTCAATCAATTATGTCAATCGATATGAGTAGTAAAACCTAAAATTTCAAGTTTAGAGTTTGTCAATCTATTGACACATCTCCTCAATCGATTGGTGACCCTAAATTCAACCTTTTCAAGGCTAAATTTGCGTCTTACTTGGTATCCGGTTAACATTAACCTATTAGGACTTCCTCTACCCAACATCCAGTCATCTGTGACCTGTTGAGATTTTCTATTATCTAACATCCGGTCAACCTTGACCTGCCAAGGCTTCCTCACCAAGTATCTGGTCCTCCTTAACCCACTTGAACTTTTTTCTTGTCAACCTTCACATTGGACTTTCGATCTCGAAGTGTCCAAGTCCTCCATGAACCATATGGACTTTTTCCTTACCTAGGACTTCCATTGCCTAGTTCTTAACTAAGTGTCTAGTTCCCAACTAGGCCTTCCATTGCCTAACTCCGCTAAGACCTCTATTGCTTATTCCCAACTAGGTCTTCCACTGTCCAGCCTCGCTAAGACTTCTATTTCCTAGTTCCCAACTAGGTCTTCTACTGTCTAACCCCGCTAGGACTTCCACTTGCCTAGTTTTCAACTAGGTCTTCAACTGTATAACCTTGCTAGGCCAGGCTTCCCGTTACCTTGTCATTATCTCTAGTTAAGATTTTCCCAGTCAAGTATCCGGTCCTCCCTTGATTTACTTAAATTCTCTCTATATATTGTCAAACATTGGAACTCAAGCACGGATCAACCTGAGCTTAGTCAAATTGGTCAACCTTGACCCGAGGATGATTGTTCCAACATATGGAAGTCTCAATTGGTTATGCTTGATCGAATGCTTAGAAAATGAGAAAGTTCGCGAGGCAATGTCTCTTGGCACGAAAGACCCGAAAGGATGACTTCTTGGTATATTGATACAGAATCGACCTAAGAAGATCTCCCGAATTTCAAAGAGCCATAACTTTTGAGCTAGGTATCAGAACAAGGTGGTGTTTGGCTTGACTCGAAGCTCGTTTAGAAATCTAGATTTGTTACCCGGTGGAACCTGTAACTGCTATATTTTGGATCCAAAAAATAATATTTAGGACCTTTTTGAAGGCTTCAAACATCTGTTTTACTATTTTTGGTCATTTCTATTTGTTTGGTATTTAGGGTATTTTGGCAGTTTTGCCTATTATTGGTTAGGATTTGTCTATATAAGTATTTATTTATCTATTTGAGGGATTATCCTTTGTTATTAATTAAAATATTCTTTTTTAGAAAAATCTTGAGGATGACGGTTTCTCTTCTTATTTTCTCCACAAATCTTCCTTCTCGTCAGCCTACAAGATAATTGCTTTCCCGCCCGATATCACATATAGAGTCCTAGAGGTGAAATATATCAGCAAGTAACTTTTGGTAAAGTTGAAACTCGAGTGAACTTGTATAAAGGTTATAGGTGAGACTAGACCGAGGTGGGGATTCAACCTTAGAAATGGTTTGAGTTGAGTATTTTGTCGACTGATGATGACTCTCATTCATTTGGAACATAAGTTTGATTGATTAGTTGACTCGAGCTAGAGTTTTATAGAAGAAAATATTTTTATTTATTGGTCAATGAAATAATTAGAATACTTTGGCCAAGTTAGTCAACTATAGTAAATAGATTCAATTGATTATTAGTCGAAAGAAAATCTAAAAGAGAGTTGTTGATATGACATGATCATGTGGAAAAAAAGTGGCTCGTTCATACCAAATGCTTCTCACCGTCGACTCCCACAGTGAGATGACTAGAGTAAATCACAGTTATCGAGTGGCCTCTCTAGGTGGGAGGGATTTTATTTCCCAAAAAGTTGTTCCCAAAACCAACAAACCAACACCATTTGATTCCACAAATTGTGTTGGTCATATGTCTTGGTAACCATACAACACTCATTAGTTGAAAGATGAGCGTCGCATACATAGCCAACCGACCCTTTTGATATGAAATGACAATGATGCAACTGTTAGATGATATAGAAGCTACTCCAATCAATTAATTGTTAATATAGCTAATTGAAGTATCTGTGGAGCAATAGACTGATAATAATCAAGTCAACAATCAACTTAATGAGGAATAAGTAGACTGATCATGTACCAAAAATCACAATTTAGATTGAAGCAAAGCTACACATGAAGGGCTGTATATTTCCAAATGGAGCAACAAAAAGCTATTGAAAGTTCTCGTAGTAACTATCCTTGTCTCAATTTTCCTTTTGCTCTTATTACTCAACTCTTGTAATCTCTTCTGTTGCTCAATTCCAATCTTGTAAGAGAATGTGTAAGAGATTTATTCACTTCTAGAAGGTTTTGTTATAAGGATAAAGATAGTGGATTGTATGGAGTGACTCACTTACAAATCATAAATTTAGAGTAAGAATCGAAAGTTCTGAACCGTATAAACTATTAAGTTTTATTGCATTAATTGATTGTTTGTTTTGATTATTCTTTCTTTCTTTGTTTTTTTTACAGTTAATTGTGTTTGTTTGTTAAGTTTTGCAAGATCGG
Organism: Kaempferia elegans; assembly: GCA_037974815.1. Taxonomy (NCBI): domain Eukaryota; kingdom Viridiplantae; phylum Streptophyta; class Magnoliopsida; order Zingiberales; family Zingiberaceae; genus Kaempferia; species Kaempferia elegans. Next base: position 6,894,670 of record JBBPFQ010000064.1, read on the forward strand.
CCTATTGACTATTTACCTCCTAGTTTAACCATCAATCCAACATATAAGGGTTTTGGAGGTATATAATTTCCAAATACATCATGTTGGATTGTTTCCACAAAATTTAGCATCAAAGTATTTACATTGTGAATCCTTAGTGTCAAACTTTTTGATTGGATAGATATCGTAGACCATGCTCCCTTTGGTCACCCATCTTCAAGACTAATCAAATTGAATCCTTTATAGGGTCTTGACTAAATGAGACTAAAATGAATTCCTATTCATTACTATAGTACTTGTGTTTATGAAAATCAAGACAAGAGAGGTTGATGTAATTTATATAAAACATTTGCAAGATAAGGTCGAAGATAATCACCACAAGTTTTAAAACCTTATTTTATCACTTGTAGTTAGTTTAAGCTCTCCAAGGCTCCATACCTTATTAGTTTTATGAACATTTTTTAGTTTCAATTTTTAATTTTTAAAACAGACTTAAAATTTTTGGTACAAAAGTGTGAAAAGTTAATGATAGGTATTTATTTATATTTTAAATTTTTTGAAAAACGTAATATAAAATTTTTTCATGACGATCAATGCGTTGGTTGAAGTGTCAAGCCAGCACACTCATATCTTTAATTTGAGGGTAAGTGACCAAACAAAATTTGATGTTGAGACCGAGAAAGATGTCATGTTCAATAGTTGCTGTCTTGGTGTGACATTGACTCTTGAGTGTCTTTGAAGTTTTTTTTTTTTTTATGCCATGGACAGGGACTCTGCACCAACTGATTAACAAACAGAGATTCTCACACTAAATATTGTCTCAGTGGAGATCTATCCTGATGATGGTCTGAAATTTTACCTGTTCTGGAGATCTAGACAGTGCTAGACATGTATACTTCTTAAGCCTTTACTTTACTTTACTTTACTTGCCTTCTCCTTTCCTTCCATGTGAGCTACACTTGCTGTCATGCACTTTTGAGGAAGCAAAACACCCATTTGAAAACTAGCAGCTAACCAACTACCTCTTTCCACTTGCCATGCACTTTGCATGAACTTAGCAATAGACTTTTTAAAGAAAGCTATGTATATCCCTACCAAGGCCCCCACTGGAAAAAGAAATTTCAAGCCAAACTCAAATAATACTCTCCACCTTGTCTCTGTACCTGCTTTGCTCTTGACATTTTAAAACAAATCAGCAATTTAATAATGTTGGATTTAAAACCAGCATTGATGATTCCTTTGAGGTAACACAAAGGCGTGCCAAATTAAATTCTGGCGTGCCAAATTAAATTCTCTGTCCCAAAAAATTAGTGTCCCCGTGTCCCCTTCCCGATCGGACGGGCTAAATCACATCACAAATGTGTTGCACAGATCTCGAGGATGTGCAACCCGTCCGATCAAAAATGAGATACGGGGACATTGCCTTTTGGGGACAGAGGATTTGATTTGAAGGTGTGCAGGCTAAGAAGTGTATTAATTAAATAAGGAAGTTACACTTTAAAGAGTAACTTTATTGGTTCATTGTTTATTGTTAACTGTAAAGCTACACAATACTCGCTCCTATATTATAATAATTAGTCACCAACACTGCATTGCCAGTGCGGTTGATTCATATTGGAGATGGTAAGCGAATTCTATATGAGAACTTGAACACTTTCCTATGACCAGTGTGGTGGTCGAACAATACCACGAGCAATGCCATAATGCCAACGAAAGGATTAGATAACCTTCAAAGCACATTCGGTTACTAAAGATAACGAGAATAATGACATGGAAGTATATTGACAATATTACGTTTTGGATGTAATAAAAGAAGAAAAAAAAAAACCCAACACTTTACAAATTAAAGCTGTCTCAAAAAGCATGTCCGAATAAGAACAAAAGCAGAGTGACCACAGCAATAAAATATTAAACTCAAAAGTCAAGTCAAAGCTTCATGTCGCAGAAGAGTTCAAGAGCCTTAAACATAGCAGTGCGCCTAATAACCTAGGTTAACTTGATGCCATTATTTTAGTATTTGTTGCTGTGATTATCCTCTCGATCAAAGGTATTTTATTGTTTGGTCAAAGGCATATTGATCCTATCTATAAATGTAGAGATGGATATCAGAGAGTATGATGTCCACATGTTGAAGAAGATCTGTAATAGATAGAGAGATGACCGTCAATCCTATATACTAATAAACGATCACACTAAGATCAACCACATCAACTATCTTATCGAAGATTTTACAAAAAATTTTAGATAAAGTAGTAAAAAAAATCTTTGCATCAACTACCTTATCTATTTCCTAAATTTAAATTTTATAAATAGTGATCCTCTAAATTTAGGGAATGAAACCTCTACCCTAAAAGCAAAATAATATTTCTTTTTAATCTCTCTCCTTCCACTCATTCTTTTCACTCTCTCTCATTCCACTCATTTCATAAATATAATAATAAAAAAATAGAAGAGAAAGAAGAAAATAATAAAAAATGAAGATAATAGAAATTTTAGGGTACATAA
>JBBPFQ010000064.1:6901699-6918129 GCA_037974815.1 Kaempferia elegans
AAATTCCATCTTTCGAATGCTCTTTAGGACCAGTACCTAAAACTGGCTCCTTAGACCAACTCGGCCATCTTGACGTACTTAAAAACAATCAGTTTGTCCAGGACTGTTTACCAGGATTTGGACAACTTTAGACTTACCTGTTTTGGCCAAAACCCCGTTCAAATGGACAACAGTTCGAATTGAACCTATTGAATTTAGCCAACAATTCAGTTTTCCTAAAACAACATAAAATATATATATATATACTCAAACAACCATTGGCTTTAAACTGAGCCTCAACAAGGCATGATGTTTCACTTTCAAAAGAACTTTATGCTAAAGCAAATATAAAGAACCATAACACAATTATACAAAGCACCAAGTTTTTTACCTATCATGACGAAGCTATTTTGGTGCTTCTCATATCCAAAGACAAGGAAGCCTCTCTACAAAATGATCAAAGGGCGCTGCCGGCCGGTCCCTGTAACAAACCAATTGTCGCTCAAGCAAGTGCAGTGGGGCATGGACGAAAGGCAATGCCACAAGCAATTGTCTGTCTCTTTCTGCTGTGAGGCTGCGTGCATTCTGGCACTCTCTGCCATTCCTTTGTAGACAAATTGTACATAACCAGACGGTTCATCCGCTTCGACCTCAAAGAAAGCATGAGCAAGCCATGGTTGCCCAGGCATGTCATCCTTACGTGCTTACCGTAAAGTTCCAAGCACCAGATGTTTGGCATCCTGTCCACCTCCTTCCACAGGAGAGTCATCTTCTGCATCTCCCATATGCAGACGCATGCGGCGGCATTCTTGGTCACCAAACCTACCAGCAAAATCCGACCTTCATGCTCTGACAGCATATGGTCAGTAAGATGCAGTGGAGAGGGGATGAGGTACTGCTTCCAAATACCAGTTGCTACGTCATATAACAAGATGCCGTCGGGTTCGGCATGCATAAAGTAGATGGTTCTGCCGACGGACACTGTTTGTGACCTAAAATTCAAAGAGAGTGGAAGCCTGATACTTGGAGGAAAACCTGCAATGCGACTCCAACTGTTATGAATGGAATCATATATCTCATGATCCCCATTGCATCCGAGCCACATTATCTTGTATCCACTGTCTGCAGTCTTCCCGTTCAGAATCATCCCAACAGCCACTCGCGACCATACTCGGTAAGATCTTGGTGGAAGTTCTTTGAATGAGTTGGTCAGAGGATTGCTAATGTAGAAGTTCTTATGTGATAAATCCAAGAAACAAATGAGACCGCCAGCTGATGCTACTGGAAGTACTGTCTTTGCGGGCAGAAACGGAATGGAAATATGATGCCATTTTCTCATAGATGGATTGTACATGGCTCCCTTCCTTATATTTTTATGAGTGACCGAATAGAACCAAGGATGTAAAACTGAAACTTCCGCTAGATGTTGGGAGAAGGTGCATGAAGACAACAAGGAGTTCCACTTTCTGCACACAGTCCGGAACCTGAAGAATGATTCAGTAGGGAGTCTTGCGATCACAGCTTCAAGAAGATCTTCTGGAAAGTCTTTCCAGATTTGCTGATCCATCAAGCCATTTGAAATTGATGCAATTGCTTTCGCAGGGCTCTTTCCCATTCTATGTCTCTTGCAAGATGGAGATTCAAGCATTTCAACCATTTTGTTACCAGACTTATCGTCCATCAAAAGACCAAAGAAGTCATATTCTAGTAGGTGATTCAACTCCAATATATGCAACCTGCACATGGCAAGTTATTAGCAACTGCTTGATTAATCCTAGCTTTCTATAGGCAATTAAGTTTTTAAAGAAACCAAGTGGGCCTGGTCACTGAATAACACATTGATTGATATGCAGCAGTAGATGGCAGCAAATATCATGTATCAAATCAAAGATATGTTTGTACTAGACAACAAACACAATACCTAAAAGATCTCATAGTTTGACACTTAATCTTTTTCCTTGGTTGTGTCGAACACTTATCCTCTGAGAGAACATTAGAAATCCCTATTGATCACATATAATAAAAAACATTTAGAAACAACCGTGTTAAATGCTTGAATCCATATCCGTATCATACTTGAGTCAAAGTACCTAAAAGACAATTAGAACAGTTTCGGTTGATATTCTTCAAAGTTAGTATTACTCTGGTACTTGGAGTTTTCATCTACTCATCCTTATATCTATCTCAGGCATCAACACTCTAAGGGAATGCCTAATCCTTATCGATAACATGTAAACACTTGTAGAAATGATTAAATTGAATGCTTGGATCCACAAGTGTCAAATACTCAAACCCAAATCCAAGTACAAATAATTTTTTCTTTCTCAACAGCCCTTCTGCATTATAACTTCATGAGGAAGGTCAACAAGCTTGATTCAAAATACAAATGCCATTACAAACGAATCGAACATGTTCGCGAGCTTTTCAAGCTGGCTCGAAAAATATTTGATTCGTAATCAAAATTATTGAATTTGAGTTGAACTAGAACATGTTCGATAAGATTTTCGAGCCAAACTCAAATCCATAATATTTTATTTAATTGTTCACGTGCTGCTAGCGAGCCGAACTCGAATTAAACTATGAATATTTTTATGCAATTTTAATTTAAATATGCTCAAATTAAGGTTCGAATAATTCGAACCGAACTCGAATTTAAGTCATTCCGAACTATAATTTGATTTGAATCAAGGTTTGAACAATTCGAACCGAACTTGAGCTCAAATTTTATTTCAAACCGAGCTTGAGCCAAAATTAGTTGTATTTTCAAGCTTCAAATCAAATTGGAATACCTCAAACTCAAATATCAATATTTTCATATTATATGGCTCGATTCGATTAGATTCGTTTGCACCCCTAATGGTCATACTACGGGAGAATTGAGTAAATATATTGATTTTAACTTAATGTTAAAAATTACTTATTGACCTTTTAACATCCGAGTGATTTCCTGAAATATCAGCTACTCAGCCAACTTATGCTAGAACACTATTTCAAGGCAATGACCTTTTATTCATGTCTACAGGAATTATGTCACAACCTGATGATTCCACAAAACTTCCAGAGGTCCATAACTAGGACAAATGTAATTTATCCAAGCAATCACAAGGAAAAATATATATATATAGTAACCAATATTTAGAAACATTTTTCATTTTCATATATAAACACAGATACCATGACATAGCTAAAAACATGTTACATATTTTATATCTGAGAATCCATGGCTTGACTGATGCTTAAAAAACATTAACATCTATAATTTATATGGTCGCATGTAAATGAACTAGCATCTAACTTTTGAAAATTTAACCTACTTCTTTTCAACAAATATTTAGCAACATTGCAGAAGTGGAAATAAATATCAAGTCAAACCCTGCTTAATACTCAAGAATAAGTAAGATTATACTCAAAATTGGCCCTCGCAAATCTTAATGCATAAATGTTAAAGTGGGCAATAGATTAGAATTGAAGTAATTTTCCCATATAACCTGGTCAACACCAATTGTTCTCTAGCTTAGATTGTCAGTCAAAGCTTCAACGTTTGTTGAGTTGGTTCAGAGAAAAAAGAAATATTTAGAAGTGTTGAAGGGGTCAGGCTATGTGGCCCTATCCAACATTAAACGAGATGGGCTGCGTTGCATACAATTCTCTCGTGGTATGAAATGAAGTCGTGTTGGAAACATCATGGGGTTGGAATGGGCCCATCGTAGCATGCCAACTGAGCTGAGCTGAGCTCGACACGTGAGCCAAGTGAAAATAACTCATAGGTCAGGAGTACCACTCGAATTTAGTATCATATGGAGAGTCGTGGGCTAATAAAAAGCTTTATAAGCTTATATGAGTTAGCTACTATTAACTTAGGCTAAACATTTTGAGCCATTGGTTGAACCTGAAAAGCTAATGAATCAATTTTTGTGGCAAATCCTAGACATGATGACATATTAGAAAGGGTTACCTGCATGATGGTGTAGCCACCATTGGGCTTCGCATGCTGCCAATTATGGAAGATTCTAGGCTGAGTTATAGTTTGGGTCTTGACAGGATGTCATCAAGCCTTAAGTAGGAAAGATTTTGTCAGCCAGTTTAGTCCCACACAATTGTTTCTTCACTGATTGTACTTTAAAAAGTTTCAACCAGGTCTACACATGTCAGGGTCATACCCAACCCAAGCACAACTTATTACACCTCTATATTTAGTCCATGATAAAATGTGGCTATCAAGCATAAGTTTAAAAGTTGTGAAAGATGACTTTCAATGAGATCTAGTTGTTCCCCTAGTTGAAGTTTCCTCAAGTCCTTGCCTAAAGAAGTTACCTAAGTTGATACACTTTTGCTAGAGTTTCTGACCTCACTTTTCAAGAATCTTCTCTATTAGACTGTCAGTGATGCCAAATCCAAAACTTACCTAGAAGTAGTGATAGATGAACCTACAACAAAATATGGTGATTACTGTACTGGAAAAAGATGTTTGCACCAAGTAAATACAAAGACCCAAAATCATACGTGAATATCTTTATGTTTGGCTATCGCTATTGCACTTCCCTAACAGGTGTTAAAATCATATAGGATCGGAAAAAAAAAAACATACAGCATACCAATATAGTACATATCAATAAATGACTACAAACATATATCATAATCTATAACTATTGAAATAGATCATTGTGTCTCGATAACAACCTCCATCAATGATCTACCTACCAAGAAGGGAAAGAGAGATAGCAGTACATTACTCCAAACTGGAACAAGAAAAAATGACAAATCCTATAAGTAGTTGTGGATATACGGCGGGAGAACATAACTATTGTCATTATCTCATCTTTGGATTGGAGATCACTATAGCACCCAAAAAGAACCACTGGGAGCATCAACCTGATTCAGTAAATGCTTGAATTCGCAACCTAGAACCAGCTTTTTTTAGACCTGTCTTTCTTGTGTGTGGTATTCTGCTTGAGTGTTTCTGTTAATTTCTTTCTCTTAAAATCGGTAGAAGTGGATATCCATCTTGTCTTTAGTTTGGTTTGTGTCACATTTTCTATTTTTGCTGTTGATTTTGCTTCATGAAATTGCTCACATGTAAAGATTGATTCCACAATTTAATGGTTTTGTCAGCAAGACTCAACTTGGAATCTGTTGTCTATCTCTTTTTCTCCCCAAAGCCTTCTCTTTTAGCCTTCTATCTTATCTTCTATTAAGTTTATGTTTGCAACAAAGGGAAGGCCCACACTATCTCAATCATCTACTCTTTAATCCTTATTGTGATTTTCCTAACTGACTTTTGAGCTTTTCTTGTATGAGGATTACGCTTTAGAAAACCTTATTACTGATGTTTGGTGTCTATGTTCGCATATTTTCAAGTGTTGCAAACAATCACCTTCAGTGCAATGGAAAGAGATAGAGTCGTTGTTTGCATGATAAGTGTGGCAAAAAAAATTATATGGAGAGTTTGGTGTCAGGGTAAAATCAACATACAACGAAAGAGGAAATAACTAGCCTCTTGGTTAGGCTGACATGTGAAGGACAACCAACAATTTAGTTAGGTACTCAAAAGCATTGCAATCTTTTTTATTGTGATTGATGTTTGTTTCACCAAGCATCAATAGCAAGGTTCACCGTCTGAAGAAGCCTTTCTGAAAGCCTACAAACGCTAGAAATTATATTTTCACAGTGAATCTGACAAGTTCTAAGCTCCTGCTTCTGTGCAAGAAGAATTTCAAAAGACAATCAGGAAAGCCATATATAAGGATTAAAAAGTGGATGACTGAGATAGTGTAGGGCTTACCCTATGCTGCAGCAGGGTCATCCAGCAGCACAAAGATAACAACAGGAAATCAAAAGAAAGGATAAAAGAGAAACCTTGTGGTGGAAAAGGATAAATGATAGATTCCTATCCAATCCTTCCTTACAAAACTTGGAATTTATAGATATCACATTAAAAAAAAACCTTAGCATAAATCCACATAAAGAAAGTACTTCCAAGATCACTACAAACGAATAGCAAAGAAAAAGATAACTTTCTCAATTAGGCACCTCAAGGATCTGCAAACCCTAACGTGCATCCTCGGATCCGAAGTAAAGCGATCGAGCAGAAGCACATGAGATTTTTAGCGCATATCTAGTTAATCATTTCCAAGACTAAGTATTCAAATTCATCCTCCGCTTTCCATACCGAGAGGTAAAGGGCCTAAATTAAACCGCACAAGAGAGCAGAAAACCGAAAGGAAGGTATAGACTTTTGCCTGAGATCAAGGTGGCGAGGCCGGTCAAGTGGGGGCGAGGCGTAAAGTTCGCAAAGCTCCTCGATGCGGCCGACGACCTGGCTCAGCTCCGCCGCCTCATCCATCCGCTACTCCCCCCGTCGCCGTCGATGTCGCGTTCGTCGTCGCCGCCACTCCGATTTCTCGCGTTTTTCCACCGGTTCTGTTCTTCTTCTCAATCTACTAGCTCAAACTTCAAAGCCCCACGTCACACATTCTATTAATTAGCCCCTGCTGTAATACCTATTTACCGAACTTGCCACTGTGCGTGTGTCTTGCCTCCACTTTCTCCTGTCGTGCGGACCCGCTTCCCGCATAGGAAGCATATGCGGTTGCAAATCTCCCATGTGATGGTCACGTGCCACTATTTTTTTCCCTTTCTTTTGTTAATAAAAAAAACTCCATAGCAATTATCCATTAATGTATTACAATTATTTATACAATTAAGATTAATGGCATTTAATGGGATGGTACTAATACAGGGCAAAAATTAAAAAAGGCGCCCTAAATTAATAAAAATATCATATTAACATCTTTTTTTCAAAAATAAAAAATCAAATGGATGCTCTTCTTATCTCATAATTTTATCCTAAAAATACTCATAGATTCAACATTATTGTAGAAGTTATCCATTAGTTTTTGTTGTATGATTTAAGTTAGAAAACTCTCACTCATGCTTTGGCATGAGAAGGAAGAAGAAGAAAAGTTAAGCTAATGAGTTAACTTAAATATATTATCAAACATCAAAAAAATGAGAGATTATTGGTGTAATTAACCTCAGATCAAGGTTAACCAGGTTGACCAAGCTCAGGTTGACTCGAGTTTGGATTTCAATCTTTGATCAATATATTTGTAAGAAATTAAGTAGGTCAAGATGACTGAATACTTGACTAGAAGTGGAAAGTCCAAGTGGATGACGGAAGACTAGACAATCAAAAATTCAATGAGAAGTTGGTAAGAGAAAAGTCCAAGTGGATCATATAGGATTAAACACTTGGTGATCGAAAGTCTAATGGAAAGTTGGTAAGAGAAAAGTCTAAGTGAGTCATAGAGGACCGGACACTTAGTGATCGAAAGTCTAGCGGGAAGTTGGCAAAAGAAAAATCCAAGTGGATTATGGTGGATAGAATACTTGGCATGAGAAGGAAAGTCCAAGTAGATCATGGATGATCGAACATTGGCATGAGATGGAAAGTCCTAGTGGATCGTGGAGGACCCAACACTGAGTGATAACAAAAGTCTCGGCAGGTCACGATGGACTAGATGTTGAGCAAAGAAAGTCCTGGTAGGTTGAAGTCAACCGGATACTAGGTAAGAGAAAGTCCATACAAGTTGTAAGGTCAGATACAAGGCAAGGAATGTCCATGAAGGTTGAAGATCAAATTCTTGGCAAAAGGTGGAAGTTCGAACCAATCATTGAATTGAATGCAAGGGTGGTAATGATCCAGAAGCAAATTGATTAAACTGGTTGGGAAAATTAATTGAATCGATTTGATCCAGAAGCAAGCAAAAGAAAATTGATTCAACTGATTTGGATAATTAGTCAATATATATGGAAATCAGTTGAATCGATTTGATTCAAAAGCAATAGAAGCAAATCAACTCTACTGATTTGGAAAATCAGTGGACTGATATAGTCAAATAGGTAATAAAAAAAAAGTCGTTCTACAAGTTTCAACGATCGAATTGATTAGATTAGTTGACTGATTGGTAAAGTTAATTGACTGATAGGCAGAAATCAACCCAAGCAATAGCATTTAAAAGATGATTTCAAAGAGATTTGAAGGCTAGTTCTTGGAGGTTTGCAAGCGATGCACTATTGCATTTCCATACCAATAAGAGGCATTCTAAAGTTATCAACAATGATCAAAGCAAAGTTCTCATCTTGTAAAATTGTTTTGCTTTTATTTGTAAGTTGTATTCGCTTTCATTATTGTATTATTGTGAATTTGTTGTAAGAAACTTCTCCACTTCTCCACCTCCAGGAAGATTTTCAAGGAGGAAATTCTTAGTGGAAGTCGAAAGCTAGGAATGAACCCTTGGATTTGTCACTTCAAGGAGACGGATACCAAGAAAAATCCAAGTGTTGTGCATGTGGAGTAGGTATTGAATCAAAGTTTTTGTTGCGCATTCAAATGACAAGCACGAGATCAAGACAAGAAGCGATTGGAGATATTTATCCCCCCCCCCTCAGTTCGCACAAGTCTTAACATCTACAACATGTAGAAGCTAGTAGGTAGCTGCTACATGTTCACTTCTACATGTTCGATCATGATTAGATTGTGTTCATTTAAATTGTAATGAGTGTGTCTATACGTTTGTTTTGCTCATTAAAGTATTATTTTAACCTGGGTTATCGCTAGAGAAGCAAAATCAAAATGGTATAAAGTCACTTTTAGAAGTTAACAACTAGCTTCTACACATTGTAAAAGTTAGCAACTAACTTTTACACGTAGAAACTACATGCTAGCTTCTATCAAATAATTTTCATTTGAAATGTAGTGAGTGTAATGGAGTCTCATCATTTGTTTTACTCATTGAAATGCTATTTAACCAAGTTATCACTTGGACAAACAAAATCAAAATATACAAAGTCACTATTGTAGATAGAAACTAGGAATTAACTTCTATAATTGTAGAAGTCAATTGCTAGTTTCTACATTGCCTAATGATCCGATAATATATATAAGAGTATTTTAAACCATTTATGATAAATAGAGTGTTTAATTGACTTTAATTAAAAATGGAGTCCCATCCAATGATTTTATAAATGATAGAGGTGCTTTTGATTTTTACCCAATAAATAATATAATTACTTCTTTTATAATCAATATAATAATCATAATTAAGGAGATGGTTTTGACTTCAATATTGTAATGATAATATTCTAACGTTTTAAAATCTTTAACTTATACAAAAATTATAATTATCGGCAAATCAGATCAATATTTACTATTATTTTATTAGAAAATAACATTATAGTTGAATCAATATTTATAATAAGAATTTCTTTAATTAAAATATAAGATTAGTAATCATCTTTCTAACTATATATATCATTATTATTTAATAAAAAATTATCAGATATTTATCACAATTATTTAAGATTCAATTATATATATTTTTATTAAAGAATAATCACATCCAAATCCCCTGAACTATTTTTTATTATCCATTAATTGTACCTTTTTATTAAACAAGTAGATAAATAATTGAAGTGAAGAGAGAGAAGGGGAAGGGGGGAGGGGTAGTGCAGATCATCTGTTTTAATATTATCGTATCTTTGTATTCTAATGTTGATCGGATGATCCTCCTAATATCATTATATCCTTGTATTCTAACGTCGATCGGACGGTCCTGATATTTTTGAGATGTGTGCAATATCATATGTAATGTGAACATCATCCTTGAGCTGTAATCTGGACCGTCCAATTAACGTTGCGACATGGGGACATGGTAATATTGAGACAGAAGATCCGAACTAGGGGAGGGGAGGTTGGTAAAAGAGTGATGCTACAATTCCATTTTGCCCTACGAAAAAGAGGATATTTCCTCAATTACCATGGAAACCCATTAATTTTGCTTGGGCATAATTAGAAAAATATTTTAAGAAAAGAACTTAATTTTGTATTAAAATTTTCAATAATAAAATTTAAGAAAGAAAAAGGAAAAGCCAATCCAATTATCAATAATTTTTTATTCTTTTTAAAATTTTATTATCATCAATAATATGAAATTTATAATCACACAATTGTTGCCTTTCACCTTCCATAAAAAGATTCACAATCCTAAATTTTTCTTTAATTTTCTTTTAATAGAATAAAATTTCACTTTAAAATGAATTTTAAGAAGTCAATAAAATTGAGGTTCTTTTTCAAGGAAAGGGAAGGAAATGTGTTTTTAGGTCATCCTTTCTAGCAAGTAATGAACATGATTGTCTTGCTAAAGCAATGATTACTAGATCAATGCATTTGCTTTGATCAAAAGGAGAGTGATGGAAGAGCCTTTAATTTGCTTCCTCACAAAGTTAGGCAATGTTCCAAATTGAATCCGTCCAACTTGACCTAACACGAATTGATCATGTTAGGCGTGACCCCGCCCTAATGAACCATTTGTGCCTTATCCTTATAATCATTATCATGTTTTTTCTTCTCTCCATATTTTTCAACACACCAACTAAAGTGATGTGAAAATTGAATTCTATCTATTGGTTTAATTGGATGTTAGTCTCCAATTTGCCTCGACTTTATATAGACATGAATTAAGATAAAAGATTGTTGAAAAATTATACATAAAAATTGATTGTGTTAGTAATTATTAATCGATAACTTGTTGGTGAGATGGTCGATGATTAATGATTGGTCAAGGATAGATGTAGGCCGCGATAAATAAGGATGTAGGCCGGTGATGGATTATTAATAGTCAATTTATAAAGTGATCGAGATTATAAGGAAGACGGACACAGTTGTCTCCTAGATATATTTATGTTTCGATTTTCAGATACATCGTTGTAGAGATTTTTTCTTCAAATAAAACTCACAACTAAGGGATGTTGGATGACCACCTACCATGAGTATTTCTCGATTTATCCTGGTGACCGATGAGAAACTTTTATGAGACCCGGATCGATCACCTCAAACTCAACGTTATTCAGCATGATTAATTATGAGATGACAAGGAAGACTAGGAGATACAAGGAAGACTAAGAGATACAAATGATAGTGAAGATCATGTGAAGAAAGTGAAAGTATACCATTTGAGCATTAATATTATTATAAAAATTAAATATATTATTTTATCAAAATTAAATGGTAAAGTTGCATTTAGGTCTATCATAGGTCCAAATTAGGAATTTTTTTTTTTTTTTTGTAGAATCGAGATGAAAATTAGTTCTCCGAGTCGATTCTGAGTGCCTTTCATTTTCGATGACATTGTCATAATCTAGTAATAATTACAATTTTAAAAATTTTGATGTTAAGCAAAACAATAAGGTACTTAGTCCTCCAATTAATGATCATATGGTGGGAATTCGATGATGAAACTACCTACAATTTGAACAATAAATTGAATTGTAGTCCCCGAGCGATGGTACAGTGGTTAGGACTTTAAAGTGATTAATTAGGCATCTAAGGATTGAGTTCCAACTATGGTGTATTATAGAGATTTTACTCTAGTGGGACGATAACCCTAAGAACGTTGATTGTTTGGATGGGCTTCCGCGAACGCTTCCTGATTTATTCCAGTGGTTGGTGGGAGACTTAATTCTGTGAGGTTATATTAAATACCTCCAAGCTATGGTGCAATGGTAGGATATCTATATAGTCTCCCAAATATTCACAGTTTGATTCCCAACTATGATGTACTGCAGGGCATTTTCCTCTAGCGAGATGACAAATATGGAATGTTGAGTTGTTGGGTTGTTCGTTGCTAACACTTTCAAATTTGATGTTGGGTTGTTGGGTCATCCGTTGCGAGCAATTTTAAATTGACCCTGATAGCTAGTGAAAATTTTCTATAGAGTGATTGATCATCTTTAAGATTAGTTGGTCCGAAAGATGAATTTATTATGCTAACTAAAAATAATTAAAAAAAATTGAAGTAGATGAGAAAAAAAGGGAGGGAGAGTTAATGATGAAGAGGACCAAAAATTCCAATGCAATTTAAATGCAATGATGTGGTACGAGTTCATAGGGAGGAAAAGTTAGATTCACTCATCACCATTGACCTTTTTTATTTTATTTTCAAAACTTAGTGTCTTCCATTTAATGGTTATTATCAATATATTTAGAAGAAAAACAATTAAATAAAAAATAATTTAGCTTGAAGTTTTCATGGTAAAATGATAAATAAATTGTGTCTTTCCCTACTTTAAACTTTTTTGTTTGTTGAAATTTAAAAAAAAAATCATTTAGTGTAAATATATAGATAAACATTGATAGATAGATAGATAGATAGATAGATAGATAGATAGATAAAGGAGGGGAGCTATTTCCATAGAAGATTTTGGGGAGCTTTGAACTTGTAAGATTCTATAAGAAAATTTAAAAAACTCCTTGTACAAGTGTTGCATTACATAAACGTGTCCAAGAGTGACGAATCTTACTTAGGGCTGGCCTATATTTTAGCCCGGCTCTAAAAACAAATTATTACCTATATAAATATTTTCTTAGCTCCCTAAAGTCCACTCGTTCCCAATGGCGGAGCCAGCCCGGGTGATCTACCCAGACTGTGAGTCATGAGCGTCGACGTTAATATCATTACCCTATGCTAGCCACCGACGCAGAGGTTGTTACCCCGGGCTAGCCGTCGACGCCAACATTGTCACCCCGGGCTAACCACACATTTCCCACCTTTTTTCTCTTTAATTTTTCCCTTTAGATTCCTTTAAATATGTTGTTGGCTACCCTGGCTATAGCCCGGGTAGCCTTGAACGTGGCTCCGCCTTTGCTCGTTCCACACTCAAAGTTCAGCCCCACCTTATTAAGTTCAAGTTTCTTCCCACTCTAATTCCTAGATACCTCCATAGTCTTCAAAGAATACTAATTTTACATTTCATCATTTATTTTCATTGTATACATCTCATGTGGGATTGTATGCGATTTGTCCTAATAAAAAATATTGAATCAGATAAAACTGAATCTGAGGTGACCAGTTCGGTTCTATAGAAATTTCTCATATGCCGCCACAATAAATTGATATGCTCATAAATCCAACATTCCAAGTTGCGTACCCCCATTTAGAGAAAATGTCTCTGTAAATGTACTGTAGATGAAAATCAAAATGTGAATGTCTATGTGACAATTTAACACCCTTCTGGTATATCATAGCCCTTGGGGGCGAGAGATTTGTCCTACTAACTTTTATGAATGAGTGGGTTCAAATGGAATAATTGAAGGTAATTCATTAGTCATGAATTTAAAATGAGGTCTCAAGATCATATTAAATTGATTTGTTAGTATTTTTTTTAATGTTTTTAGATCATCTACGATCAAGAAAACCATATTAATTGAGAAAACAAAATTAGCCAAAACACACATTGAATCATCCTTCTACTCATATCAGTCAAATATCACAACCAAACAAAGTAATCGAATAAAATAAAATATTCTTCTTTTTACCTTATTGCTTTTTTTTTTAATTATCTCATGTCGATCCCATCCTAGTTCATTCTTGTGCACCAAATGCACAAGTTTGGCCACTGAATTATGAACTACCAAAGTAGCTAAGGCTTTCACCACATGAGGTATCTTTTGATACAAAAATGTGATAACACTCACGCCAACGCCAACGCCAACGCCAACGGCCCCACATGAGGCATCTTTTGCATGTACATGTAGTATATCAAAGGTACAAAACCCTAAATGCCTAAACCTCATGCTGTGCCACTCCCCCCACCCTACTGCATCCACAGATCAAACCCTAGATTTCAAGGGAAAGATTATATGAAAAGGGTTTGGGGGTGGGATTCTCCCATGCAAAGGCAACTGGAATATACCTTGTCCCTATGGCAATGACAAGAGAAACAAACAAACTGCTTTTATCCTTTTATCTTTGGGGCTGTCTTGTGTCTTCTTTTAGTTTTGTGAGCTATTGATGAAGGCCAGGTTAGGGTGGGCACAACTTAGGAGCTAGGTACAAGTGTCTGAACTTCACTCATTAATTCTAGAGATAGATGATTTTCTCTTTGATTTATTTATTAGGTAATTTCATAACATAACGCATGTACACTCAAAAGTCGATCTTTCAAATATTTATTCCATTTGAAATTTAAAGTTTAAACTCTAAGTCTCTAATCCTCTTATTGTTCTTTTGAGAGAAGTTGTTCTTGCCTTAATGTATTTTGAAAATTCTTTTGTTCCTCGTATGAGAACATTATAATGAAAGTAGAGATTGCAACCTATTGAGAAAAAATTTTAAGAAATACATTTAAATTGTACGAATATGTACTTAGACGATTAATACATATTTCAAATAGAGAGCTAAAATTTATTTAAATATAGATGATGATATAATAGAGAATAAAATCCAATGAATGGAGTAAAACCTAACCATTATTGTCGTTTTGTTCCTTGTATGTCGCAAATAGAAGATTATTTATTGAATATTTAAAATTGAAGATCATTTTTATTTATTAGTTCAAATACAAATATTGAAAAGGAACCACAATAAATTGGATGAGAATATCGACCATGATAACATTACACTTCAGGCCTTGGCCTAGAATGTATCCATTTTATTATTATTGCTATTTGTTTTTTGTTTGAAACAAGTAGAAAATATATATTAATAAGATAAAGGAAAAATAGACAAAGAGATTTAGGATTTGAGTGGCTATGTGTCTTTGCATTTATTAAAGTTGCAAAGCATATGGTACAAAAGGTAGCTCACCGGTTAGCATAGTTGGTATATGTATAGTTGGTTGCTCTAATAGATCTTAGAGTCAATTCTCTGATGTAAAATATCTCGCTGAGTATCTGACCTCCCTCATGCAAAAAATCATTACACTAGGACAAATGCTCCCTATGACTTATCCTCTTCTAGAGAGTGTGAGACTACTATGGTGATGAGTTCAACTTTTACTCCAAAAGATAGAGAAAGAAATATTAACATGCTCTAGATAGGGGTAGTTGGTCTGACTTTGAATCTACTTACCTGTGATTTTATTTCCCAAGAAATATTTGCACATCCCAAATTTGAAACTTTCTACACCAACAATATTCTCTGAAATGAAGGTATTCATGCTTGGATGGCGGCTCAGGATAAGCCTCATTAAAATCTTATATTCTTTAAGGGGTTCTTCCACATGGAAACATTCTTTAATGGAACTTTAACTTTAGATGATCGTGATCAAGAAATCACATGTTTCACTAGTGGGTCACGAACACTAAACTTATTAATTTACTTTTTTGTTTCAGAGATTGTGAGGTGACGGATTCACCTTTTACTCCAAGCGGCAGAGAAAGAAAATGTTAACATGCTCAAGATACCCTTCCTATTTTACTATTCGTGTTGCTTTGGTGTGAAGGATTTCTAAAGAAGAAGAAAAATCTCTTATTCAGGGATTAGAATTGGAAAGAACTTGAACTTAATAAGATGGATTGGACTTTAGATGTGAAAGGAGTAAGTTTTAGTGGGTTAAGTAAAAAATTTACTTAAGGGTTGGACTAGAGTCGAGCGATCAGTCGTCTGGAGCAGTTGTCTGCTCCTAGTAACAATCGACTACTCCAGTGAATTGTGCAAGAAATAGAAATGCACAGAAAGATTGGTCGAGTGACCAATCCAGTGATAGTCGCTTGCACCAGTCGACTGGTACTAGGACTAGGTGACTGGTAACTAGCCATTGGGCTAGCCATTGCGCAGAATCCTGAATTATGCGCAAACACTTATTAGGCATCTGTCGCTTGCTACTAGGAGCAGACGACTGCTGCAGACTTAATGAGGGTTTCAGCCTCATTCTCTCCTCCTATTTATGGAGGAGTCTTGGCCACGAAAATGGCTTGTGTTCTCCTGATATTTCGTGTCTTCTTCCTCTCATTCTTATACTTCATTGTAAAGAGGAAAAAGATCTCTTTGTGAGATGTTTGCTTCACTGCGAAGAAGCGAGTTCATAGTGGAATCGTGTGAATCGTGTGGACCCTTGGATAAGTCACCTCCGCTGGAGGTGGATACCAAGTAAATCGACCTTGTTAACATTGGTAAGATTGTAGATTGTTTTGCTTTGCATATTTCCGCTGCACTAATCTTTCAGAGCAAGAATAAACCGTCCATCCCGATCCCATCAACCCTCACACGGCCGTGTGAACTTCAGCTTAGCCACGACCATTGGAGCAGAAAGGAGCCCTGCACGACCTTATGTACTTCACACGGTCGTGCCATCCAAATAGAGTCAGGCACTGCATGACCGTGTGACCTTCACACGGCCGTGTGGCCAACTTCTCTAGATTTCCCAAATTTTGGCCCTACACGGCCGTGTGACTCTCACACTGTCGTGTGGCCAATTTCTCCAGTTTTTTCCAGATCCCAGCCCAGCACGGCTGTATGACTCTCACACAGCCGTGGAAGGATTTCCATAGGTCTGCCCTACACGGCTGTGTGCTTGCCACATGGCCGTGCGAGAGTTCACAGATCCAGGCCCCGCACGACCGTGTGGTGAGGCCATGTGGCACGGTAGATTCAACTATATTTAAAGGGGTT
>JBBPFQ010000064.1:6938979-6950773 GCA_037974815.1 Kaempferia elegans
TTCAAAAAGTCACATTACCTTGAAAATACTCCAAAGTGTCAACTTCATCACTGTTGGGTTAACTACCCTTTCAATTTGGAGTTGACACTCTCTATACCCATCTAGGGTGTAGAGAATACACTCTTTGGAACCCCAAACCTATTAGTGCTCTTTGAGTGGGTACTCATTAGGGATAACTTCCCTAGAGATCTTTCAAATGACCTTTCTAGGATTCTTGAAAGCCTTGGTCACACTTGACTCCTCACGGTCAACTCTACAAATAACTTCTCTTGTGATCTTCTCAGTGACTTTCTTAGACTTCTTAAAAGCCTTAGTCATATTGGTCTTTTCAAGGTTATTTCTAAGGATAGCCTCCCTTGAAACCTTGACTTAACTCCTTGCCCTAGGGTTGGTTCCAAACCTATATGGAACCCTATGATATGAAGGGGCATCCTTCTTGGAATTAGGTTTATATCCCAAACTTCTATGACCATGGAATGACTCTTGCCTATTTTGTCGTAGGTTTTGTTCATTTGCCCCTTAAAAAAATTCTCCATTTTCTTAAGGGATCTTTCTAAGTTATCAAGTTTTAACTTCAAAACTTGATTTTTGATCTTTAAATAATCAAATTTAGATTTTTCATTAAATCCCTGAACTTTCATTTTCTTAGGCACATATCTAATTTCTTTAGACTTCTTGCTTAGATTATTTTCTACCATCCTATCCTTAGGTAAGCTAGTCATAGTATGAAAGGATACATATTTGGACTTAGGTTTATAATGCTTTTTATTTTTGTGATATATAGTACTAAGATGATGAATATCATTTCTAGCATGCTTATCATGAAATAAAGTGATACTATTAACTAATGGTACCTTAACTTGTTTCTTTGAAGTTCTCCCTTGATTTGAGTTTCCTCCTTTCTTCTTGGCATGCTTCCTCTCCTTTGTACATTAACTTTGATAATATCCACTTTTATTGTATGAAAAGCACATAATGTGCTTTTAGTACCACGGGACCGACCTCTTTTGGCTTCTCCTTGCCCTTGGATGTCACTTGACCCTTCTTTTGGGGTCAACTTTGGATACTTATTCTTGTAGTGTCTTTTTTCCTTACACTAAAAGCAAATGATATTATCATTATTTTTACAAATCAAAATTTGTATACCTTTATTTGTAGGGATGACATTTTCTTCTTTTGATTCGAATGAAGAGGCTTCTTCTTGATCCGGTATTGATACTCTACACTCCCCCTCAATTCTTGAGGTGGATACCTCTTCATCTTCATCCTCATGCACACATAACAAAGAGTATGCCCTGTTAGGACCTTTGACACTGGCTAGAGGGGGGTGAATAGCCGATCACCCAAACTAGTTCGCTTCCTATACTTGTTAGTATGCATCGGAATACAAAACAAACTAACAAGAAAGCTAACCATAAAACATAAACACAAATAAACCTCAACGACATGTTAATGTAATGTGGTTCGGAGATAAACTTCTACTCCATAGATGTTCGTAAAGTGGACGATCCCGATCATTCGGTGGATGACTCCTCGGAAACTTCCAGCTAGCTCGGGTAGCTCCTTATGGGTGGAGAAACCTCGTCACAACCTTTCTGAGTCCTCTCGGATGCACACGACACACCCTTGAGCTTTGGAGACTACTATTAGACTTTACCCAAGCCTATTTCATTAACCTTGCTCAAGGTTCCCAAGCTCTCTTAAATAGAGCTCGGGTAAAAACAGCCCACCACCAGTCAACAGATAAGTATATTAGTTGACTAGTCCCTCGTGGAAATATGACCATTACACTCCAATGGCTCATTACTAATTGACTGCCACTAAGAGTCAGTCGACTGCTCCACAGTCGACTAGTCAGTTGACTGCTCCACAGTCGACTAGTCAGTCGACTACCCTTTATTGGCTGAGTGAATAGAAACCTTTTGTTCACTCCCAGTCAACTCACCACCAGTCGACTGATAAAACTATCAGTCGACTGGTAAAACACTAAACAAGGGTTTTACCCTCGAGAACAATCACTCATCACTCGTCCTTGCTCAACCAACCTAGACATAGCCTTCAAGTCATCTTCCTTCAGCCTTGCATCCCTCGGATATCTCCCTATCCTTTGCGTCTTGCCTTTTAGATGCTTCCATCAGCCTCGATCCTTGTTATTGGATCTTCATTTGCCAAGACTCACAATTGGGCTTAGACCGTCAAGGTTCCCCCTTGGACTTACGCCGCTACGACTCCATTTAGACTTTCCTCCTTTGCTAAGATCACACTTGGACTTTTCTTGTTGTACATGTATCCTGCACACTCACAAGCATACATCAAATACATAATAACCTAACTTAATCCTTTGCCCAAACATCAAAACCCAGGGTACCTAGGTTGCCCTAATAATCTTCGTCTTTTTAATGTTTGACAACCCGTTTAAGTTAGGGAAGCAAGTAGCATAATAAACATGCAAGTAAATAAAACTATCTACTCGTGCATAATATCATAGAACCTAACCATAGACATCCCTTTGAGCTAGGATTTTTCTGCAAAGGTTAACTCCCCCTTTGCCAATTAATGAGGAATCACTCCCCCTCTACCTAAACTCTCCCTTCAGTTAGGATTTTTCTCGCAAAGTTAGGTCAGTTTCCACTTAAATCCAACACTTATTCCCCTTTGTCACACATTAGAAAAAAAATCCAATAATATCCTGATTATTGGACTCTTTGACATAAAATGTATATATCTCGGATTTCAAGATTGACATAAAACCCAAAACTGGTTAAATGGTTCAATAACACCTTGACCTAAAGTAGTAGTTTTGACTTCATCTTGATATATCTGCCAATACTAACCCTCAATACATCTCTAACATAGGTTTATATGACATCTATACATCAAAAGTTAATTTTCATGCAATATGAACCCAATTTTATATTTTCATGTATGAAACACATTTCCTATGTGTTAATTCCCTATATTTGAGAATCTCCAAACTATTTGGCACATAAATAACATATCTACCATATGTCCCAAATGCTCTTTGAGCTCATCCTAGAGCTCTTAGCCTTAGTCACCTCCCTAGGTGACTCCCTCACCATTGCTAGGCTAAGTTGATTCACCTCCAGTGCCACTTGCCCTACAACCTTAATTTCCTTAACCTTGGACACATTGTCCTTAGTTAATTTTCCCTTACCCTTAACCTTGGATGATCCATCCTTGGTTACCTTCTCCTTGTTATAGTCATATGTCATCTTGGCATATATCTTTTTGGCCTTGGAGTGACTAGATCTACCAATTTTGGGTCTTTCACCATCCAAACACATATTCGATCCCTTAAATCCGAGATTGAATATCTTGATATATCTCATTAACCAATTAAGTTTTTCTCTTAAAGCTTGATTTTTCGATTCTAAGTTCTTAATCCTAGAATCTACATGTCCACATTGGACACTCTTAGACCTGCATTCCTTCCTAGGCATATGTCTCCCCTTCTTGGGATTAATGCCTAAGTTTTCAACCACCTTCCTCTCCTTAGGCAAAGATAGCTTGCTTCTTTTTAGATTTAATCTTAGGTTCAAACTTTCTAGGGTTATCTACCTTGTTAACTCTAGTAATATCGTTATACATAAATTTATAATTATGCATGTGTACATAATTTTCATCATCCCTGACTAACATGTAAGAATTAGAAATTGGATTAAACACTAAGTTAGGGATTACCTTCCCTTTTACCTTAGAATCTCCCCCTTGACTTACGCTTTTCTTCTTTTCCCATTTCTTCAAGTGTGCCAATTTCATAAGCTCCCCTTTTCTTGGGCACTTGGTGTGGTAGTGACCATACTCATAACACATGAAGCATCTTATATGCTTCTTCTCCTTTTTCTTCTTACAACTCACATTAGATTCATACTGAATCGACTTGAGTTTAGAAATTACCTCCTCTACCTTTTTCAGCACAGGGCATCTACTCTTGTAGTGTCCCATCTTACCACACTTAAAATACTTGATGTGACTCTTCCCGCTCTTCTTGGTAGTCAAGGTTGAAGATGGACTTTCCTCTTATTCCTCCCTTGATGAGGTGGACGGTTCCACTTCTTCCTCACTTGAAGATGTGGAAGCTTCCATTTCTTCTTCCCTTGATGAGATGGACGGTTCCATTTCCTCCTCACTTGAAGATGTGAACACTTTCACTTCTTTCTCCTTATCGGATGTTGATCTCGTGTCAACATCCAATTGGTCATTTTTCTTCTCTTGGACCAATGAGCTCTTCCCCTTGGGCTCTTCCACTCCTTGTACTCTTGTAGACTCCTCATGAAGAGCAATCACTTTGTTCCACAAGTCATGAGCACTCTCGTACTCACCTATATGAGACATAGCGTTAGGAGGTAACAAATTCACTAAGATTCTAATTACCTCCTTATTCACCTTTGATTGCTCCTCGGTCCAATACCAAGATCAGAGACATTTCCCCTTCTTATCTGTTGGAGCTTCGAAAGGCTCTTCTAGCACCATCCATTAGTTTCAATCTATTTGGAACCAACTCTCCATACTCGACCTCTAATAGTTGAAGTCTTTGTGCTTATACGGAAGTGGAATCCTCGTGTCTCATCCCCAAGGACCTTCTGACTCCATCTTCCTCCTCCAAAACACCTCTAGTCGTGTTCCTTCTAGCGGTGAGTTCGGTGAAAGTGACCTCGCTCTGATACCATTTGTTAGGACCTTTGCCGCCATCTAGAGGTGGTTGAATAGCCTGTCACCCAAACTCGTTCGCTTCCTATACTTGTTAGTATGTAGTGGAATACAAAACAAACTAACAAGAAAGCAAAACCTAAAACACAAACACAAACAAATCTCAATTACACGTTGATGTAACATGGTTCGAAGATAAACTCCTACTCCATGGCTATTCGTAAGGTGGTCAATCCCAATCATTCGGTGGATGACTCCCTGGAAACTTTTGACTAGCTCGCATAGCTCCTAGTGGGTGGAGAAACCTCGCTACAACCTTTCCAAGTCCTCTCGGATGCACACGACACACCCTTGAGCTTTGAAGACTACTAATAGACTTTACCCAAGCCTATTTCGTCAATCTTGCTCAAATTTCTAAACTCTCTTAAGCAGAGCTCAGGTAGAAACAATCAGCCACTAGCCGACTGATAAGTATATTAGTCGACTGGTTCCTCATGGAAATATGACCATTACATTCTAATGACTTATTACTAGTCGACTGCCACAAGGGCTAGTCGACTGCTTCACATACCAGTCAACTAGCCAGTCCACTGCCCGTCATGGGTTGAGCGAACAGAAACCTTTTGTTCACTCCCAGTCGATTGCACAGTAGACTCATCACCAGTCAGCTGATAAAGCTAACAGTCGACTGGTAAAATACTAATTAGGGTTTTACCCCCGAGTATAGTCACTCGGCACTCATCCTCACCCGACCAACCTAGACCTATCCTTCAAGCCATCTTCTTTTAGCCTTGTGTCCCTCGGATGTCTCCCCATTCTTCTTGTCTTGCCTTTTAGATGCTTCCATCGACCTTGGTTCTTGTTGTTGGGTCTTCCTTTTCCAAGTCCCACTTGGGCTTACACTACTAAGGCATCCTCTTGGACTTACGCCACCAAGACTCCACATGGACCTTCCTCCTTTGCCTAAGATCACATTTGAACTTTCCTTATTCTACCTGTATCTTACACACTCACAAGCATACATCAAATACAATAATAACATAACTTATACATTTGACAAAGTATCAAAACCCAGGGTACCTAGATTGCTCCAACATGCCCGTTTGTATTTGTCTTGAATCTCTCTTAAGGATGAATCTTCTTCAATTTCTTCTTCTTCGGATGTTGAACATTCTTCAAACTCTGAGTCCTTTTCCTTGTGATCAAATGAATCTCCCTCTTTGGATTCTTCATGAATTGGCATAGTAGAGGGATATTCATGGAGCCTTTCAAGCTTACTCCATAATTCATTTGCATCCATGTATTCTCCAATTTTGCATATGATAAAGTTTGACAATAAATTAACCAACATTTTAGTTACCTTATCATTTGCCTTGCATCTCTTGATTTGATTTTAGCTCCATTTTCTCTTCTTGAGAATTTTTCCTTTGTCATCCTTTGGAGCCTCAAATCCCTATATTAGAGCAAACCATTGCTTTATCTCCATCATGAAAAAATTTTCAATCTTTGATTTCTAAGAATTGAAACTTGTTGATGTGAATGGTGGAGGCATCCGTGTATCATATCTGAGTCCGTCTCAAAAATCCATTTAGAAGTTTAGCTTCTTTGATGATGATCTTGACCTTTGAAATTAGGGCTTAACTTCAAGGTCTTCTTCTTCCTCTAGCTCATTGCACTTTCAGGCGATGAGTCCGGTGAAGAGCAACCTGGCTCTGATACCGCTTATTGGAACATTTGGAGAGCTAGAGGTAGGTGAATAGTTCATCTTGCCTCGTTGATGATATCTCTGCAGCGGAAAACTAGAAGCAAAAACTTCTTAATGCTAACACAAGGATTTACTTGGTATCCATCTCAAGATGAGATGACTAATCCAAAGATCCACACTGTGCACACTCTCCAGTAAGAAAAACACTCCTTTTAGGAATAATTTGGAGGTGGAGAAACTTCGTACAACTCCAAACATGAGATACAACTCGAAACAAAGAAGTAAATACACAAAATACAAAACAAAAACCTTGTTTCTTGATCTCTTGTAGCTTTAGAACACCTCTTGAACTTTGGAAGTACAACAACTTTTATCTCCAAGAAACTTTCAAGAACTGGCGTTGTGCTTGAGAAGAGGAGGAGAGGAGCTATAGAAGAAATCAGAGAGAGGAGGAGCTTGCGTCGAAGGAATCTCGTGACTTTTGAACCTGCTGAGTCACAGCAGTCACAATCTAATCGATCAACTGATCGATTGGAGTAGTTGGATGGATCAACTGATCGATCCAAATGATTTCTGTATTTTTATGAGAAGCCCGGAATCGATTGGGAGTCTTCCCAATCGATCCAGCATAGTGAGAACTACTATGCTTCATGAAAACTAACTCCCAATCGATCACCTGATTGATTGACAGCTTCAATCGATCACCTCATCAATTCAGAAACTTATTATTCACTCAAAAACTCTCCCAATTGATTGCCCAATAGATTGGGAAGGATCTTGATCGATTACCCAATCGATCAAGACACATTTTTACTATTCTTTATTACTCAATTGATTGCCTGATCGATTGCCCCTCCCACAATCGATTGGCTAATCAATTGGCAAGTGGTAAAATGTGTAGAACTCTAAACTAGCTTCGTTTCACATCCAAGATCACCTCATTCCGATATCGGAGTCAAAAGTTATGGCATTTGGAAGATTACTATGTCAAAACTTCCCCATTCCGTGCCAACTCTCTGTTGAATTTACGACCACCAAGTGTCCAGACAATCTTTGACCAATTTATGTCAGAACTTCGATTTTGCCAACTTTTTGTTTGACTTTCGATCACTAAGTATGGTCCTCCTTGACCCATTTGGATTTTTCTCTTGCCTAACCTTATTTAACACTTCTCATTACCTAGCATCCGATCACCCTTTACCCGTTGGGACTTCTCCGCCAAGCGTTTAGTCATTCCTTTGACCCACTTGTACTTTTCTCCTTATTCCAAGTGTTCGGTCACCTTGACCCACTAGGACTTATGTTGTACCATGTGTCTGATCAACCTTGACCCACCTGGACTTTTGATGTCTAACTTCATTCACCATGACTTTTCTCCACCTATCTTCACTTACTAAGATTTTTACCTAGTTTCATTCATCAGGATTTTCTCACTGTCCGGTTTCACTTACCAGAACTTTTCACACCAAGTGTTTGATCAATCTTGATCCACTTGAATTTTCTTCTTCTGCCAACCTTCCCATTGGTCTTGCCCTTACCTAACCTCCAGTTAAGACTTTCCTAGTCAAGTATCCGGTCAATTTTGACCTACTTGACTTCTAATCAACCCTTTGACCGTCAATCTCCAATATGAACAAATGCACCTGCAATCTCTATATACTGTCAAATATCAAATCTTGTCAAACATCAAAACTCAAACTTAGTCGACTCATGCTCAGTCAAACTGGTCAACTTGACTGTGGCAATTGCACCACTAATCAAGAGATCGATACAAATGCATATGAACTTGTTTTATCTCAATCTGAGCTCTCTAAGGTCATATTTCACATATTAGAAACATCTATTTTGATTTTTTAAAAATCATAATTATAGGACGAATTTTGGAAATTCATCGCAAATCTATGACGAACTTGAAAATTTGTCCCAGATTTAGGACAAATTTCCAAATTCGTCCCAAATTTTATTTTATTTTTAAATCAAAATAAATTTATTTAAAATGCAAAAGATGGAGCTAATGCATGAGCTCAGAATGACATTAAATAAATTCCTATACATTTGTATCGATCTCATGATCACATTGACAATCTCAAACATTAACTTCACTCAACATATTGAGGATCATACATTTTTGGATATCAAAGTGCCTTTAACATTTTGAAGCACTAATTCTTTTTCTCTAAGTCATAGGATTATAACCCTTCTCAAACATTAATTTCACCCAATCTATTTTGATTGTACATAGATTCTTCTGAAGACATCAGTAACATCGGAACTAAGCTTTCTCTTCTCTTTTCTCTTTGATTCAAGTTGTTGGATGACTTCTTCTTTGTCTTTTGATTGTAACTCTATCTTCATGATGTAATATTCTAGATTTTAAGATGGAGTAGCCCGATATATTGTTGGCATTCCTTTTCTATATCTATTTATCTTTCTTTATCGCATAATATGTTTATCCATGATTCAGCTTTATTATGCATACATGATTATGATATTAACCGTGCATCTTCATATCCCATAGCACGCGGGGAAGGACCAAAAGGTGAACCTAAATCTCCAATCCATAAACACTGAAAAACAAGGAGTTGGTCACAAAAGTAGTCCAAAATCTCACGAGGGCAACATTGGCAATCTTGAGCTCATCACCGACCAAGTTCATGGCCAAAAGCTAATGACAGGCCAAGTTCACAGTCGTGAGCTCTCACAACGACATTATAAACAAGAGTAGAGGAGGAGAGGATGCCAGAGATTGAAGAGGGCGCCAGGGATCAGAGAGGGCAGGACGTTAGAGAGATCGGGAAGGGAACGCGAGATCGAGTATGTAAGGTCAAGGTTTAGCCCTAATTTTGATACCCATAATAGCGACGTATTTTTTTTCCGTCACTATATAGAGACGGAATTTAAATGTCATCGCTAATATATATAGAGATAGAAATAATATCCTTTGCTAATATTTAAATGTCATAGTGATAATTAGCGAGCGAAACTTAAATTCCATCGCCTATTTGTGACAATATTATGTTTCCGTATCTACTAATTTCATATTAACTATGTTTTTTATTATTAACGAGCGTTATAGCGATGACTTTATAGTTCGGTCCGTCTCTAATTAAAGATGGAATTATAAGTCGTCGCTATATTTAATTCAATATCTAATATAAAGTCGCTAAAGACGATTTCTTTAGTGAAAGAATTTCTATGGATGATTTGGTTAACAAAGAAAACACCTTGATTATCGTGATTAATTTGCCAAAAATCCAATCCAACTATCAAAAAAATTTGCAATATCGATTCTTGATTTCTTTGCATCTTTAACGAACATAGTTTTGTCAATTATCAAACTAAACTAGGAATCAATGCCCGACTTATCGAAAAACATGATAACAATCAATCAATCCACAATCAAATTTATTTGTTGCCTAAAATCGAATTCAAGTCGACGAATATTAATGCCTTCATGGAACACTATTTATTCGACCTCCAAGAAGTTTCTCCGTCGAGCCTGAGCCTGAGAGGAAATTAACATGAAGGTGAATTCCGATCTTAAGCATGTTTTGTATCTTCCTGTTCTTGTTTTGCTATCTGAAATCTTTTCTGTTTGTTGCTGCTCCACCAGACAACTACTCTGACGGTGAACGTCTGCTGCAAAGGTTGCAAGAGGAAAATGGCGAGAGGACTTCACAAGATTCGTGGTGGGCTTGATCGTTCCATTTTTTTTTTTTTCTGTTTTGTCTTTTTTTTTTAGGGTTTCTGTTTGATTTGGAACAGGTGTCGAGGATGTGAAGTTCGATGCAGAAGAGAATAAGGTGATTGTGACAGGGGAGACAGACTCGGCCACCCTCATCAAGAAGCTCGCGAAGCTCAATAAACAAGCAGTGCTGTTGGACGAAAGCGTGAGCGATGACAAAAGTGAGGAGAAAGCACCCGAGGAGAAAGCACCCGAGGAGAATAAGAGCAGTTCTCCGTCCGAGCATGGCGGCGAGACGCAGCCGCCGACGGAGACGATGACAATGGAGCAGGGAGGGTATTGGCCGCAGGCGCAGGGATACGGGCCGCAGTACAACATGGATGAGAGCACAGAGATTTGCTCTGTGATGTGAGAGGAGAGTTTGGAAGCTTCTTTATTGTTTTCATGAATTTTGAGGTCATTAATCGTTAGATGTATTTTTATTATTGGGGAAAAATAAAAATAATCCTTTTTAATGAATAGTTAAAGGACTTATTTTTTTTGTTAATTATCAAAAAATACGTCCCATTCAATATATTTACCTTTCTGTCCTTAATTTATCATTCATCCAGAATTGGTTAGTTTACAAACTGGTTGATATTAAAGCCTACCACCTGGGCGGGGGTGGGTATAAAAAAATAATATATTTAGATTTTATATTTCTAAAAAAATTTAAACATTTCATATCCTCTTCTTTTGAAATCCCTCGTTCACCCACCATCTTCTATTTATCTATCTTTTAACTGTCTACTGCTGCCTCATCTTATTAGTTAGGCTTCAGATTTTAATGGCAATTTAGTTCTCATTCGAATACCCAAACATCTTCCTCCTCTATCCAATTGTCATTATTGTAGTAGATACAATTGGAGCAATTTGCATCAATAATTTAACTCAAATTTTGATGTATGACAAACGTTAAAGTTAGATCATATGTTTTCTAATGTACTGATTAATTAAGTGTGTAGACGAACCGACTTGACGGATCTAGATGACCAAACAGGCTGAAGTACAGTTCAGTCAGGGAGGACCAACCTGCTGGCAAAAAGTCTAATTGGATCATATAGGACCAGATAGCTAGCAAGAAGTCTAGTCGGTTCAGGGAGGACCAAATGACTGGTTGAAGTGTAAATGATGCATCTGGCAGGAAGACCTAGAAGGTCAAGACACCAGACGTCAAATCAATAAATGGTAAGTGAAAATAAGCAACTGGAGAACAGAGATCCAATGAGGACGAGTCCCAGTGGGATTGTAGGACTAATCCAACTTAGATCCAATTTAAAAATCTAAGTTGAGACCGAGACTAGATCATGGCCTTAATAAGATAGGGTCTAATTCATATAAAAACTATTCATGCATATGTCTTTCTAACATTATGTTGTAAAGGTATATGTATATCTTCAAATTCTACACGTGTGGCCAATGACAGAGCATAATTCTGATTCTTGAGTCAAAAATTATAGTCTCTTAAAGATTACTGCTATGAACCAGTGGATTGGAGGCATCTCGAATGGATTGGAGGTGTCTCGGATGGGTTAGATGCGCCTCAGATAGATTGGAGGCACATTTAAAACCTAAATGTGTTTGTAGGATTAATGAAAATTAATTTTAGCATAAGTTAAGGGGGAGCATAGACCTAGGGGGAGGTCCAATGCACGCTTCATGATGCTATTTAATTTTCATGCATTGTTAATGCC
>JBBPFQ010000064.1:6984788-7006572 GCA_037974815.1 Kaempferia elegans
TGCACCAACAAAAGAATCCCATCAGCATCACAGTCGGCGCTGCTGCGATCGTCCCCAACAGGAGGAGGACGAAACAACCCTGGGTAGGAGGAGGAGGAGGGCCGACAAGCTCCCATTTGGCTACCGGGCCTTGGACTTTGAGCCTGCTCGGGCAACAAGCTTCTCGCCAGCCGTTACAGGAATGACTATCTTTATATATGCGACTGGCCTGGATGCACTCACGTAGAAGAGAAGCGCAAGTACATGCTCTTCAGGGGGATGTTCAAAAACTTCAAGCGATCGAGGCTGTGGAAGACGATCAATGATGACTTGAACAAGGGTAATAATAAGATCCGGCTGCCTTGCGCTTTCTGTGCTTGCAAGGAGACGTGGGATCTCCACTCTGCATTTTGCTTGAGGAAGAGGGTCTTTCGATTTCATGACGACGGGGAGTCAGTTGTCAGGGCCTATGTTTGCGAGAATGGTCATGTTTCTGGAGCATGGACAGACACACCATTGTATGCTTAAATATATATCCATCAATTTGTTTTCTTTTCTTTTCATACACCTATTACCGATTAGAAGTAGGAGTGTGCAAAAGTTCGATTAAACCGAAGCAATCGATTAAACCGATCGATATTTAAAGTTCAGTTCGGTTAATTTGGAAGTTTGTTTTTTTTTCTTGAAAACATCGGTTATATTGGTCTAATCGGTTCGGTTTTGAAACTCCAGCTATCTCCAAGAACCAGTGCAGAGAGTTTCTCCTTGCTGTGGGCATGTCTGCTTCAGACACACAGAAATAATTAAAATCCACTAGAAGCAAGTTGATCTCTCCTTCTTATGAAGCATGTCATTGACCAGGAACAGTTGGTGAATGAAATTAAGCAGGGCTAGGGAATTAATTAGTTAATTACCAGAAGAATTAGGCTGAGCAGCTGGGTTCTGCTCCGGCGCTGGTAGCTGACTGCCGGTAGCTGAGGCAAGTTTTTGAAAAAGATTGCACCCTGATATCAACGATAATAACTGATATTTTATGATCTTAGTCTATTTGACTCTAATTTTCTTAATCTTGGTTTGATAATAAAAAGTTCGATTATTTCGGTCGGAAACCGATCGAACCGATATTTTATCAGTTCGGTCGGTTCGGTTTTTCAAAAAATTTCGGTCGGTTTGGTTTACTTAAAAAAAGTTCGATCGGTTCGGTTTTCGACAAAATCGGTTTGATCGGTTCGATTATAACGATTGCTCAACCCTAATTAGAAGAAGAATACAATCATCATGTAAAAGGAATATATAATTAATTAATAGTGGGATCGATGGTTCAATTCTTCAAACTTTTAAAATGAAATAGAGAAAGGAACTACAGCGAAATTATCTTCGCTACTGACTGTGCTGCAATTGGAGGTAAGTTCACAGAACAAAAATCTCCCCATGACTCGGATGCAGATGATTCCTTGTCGTCCTCCTTCGGATTTTTGTTGTTGCTCTTTGAAAATTCACCATGTAGGGTGATAATAATGCTCCGGGCTGCTTCGCGTGCCTCGGGCAGTCTGTCATTGAGCAATTCAGCTGCCGCTCGAAGAAGAGTCGCCATTCCAAACTCTGTCATGACTTCAATATCCTACGATGTGATGAAATGAAGTATATAAAGACTCGAGAGGCACTGCGTGATGCGAGTTAGTTGTCAAATAGGCTGCGGTAAATAACTAGAATTGAGAGACTGACCATCTTGGAGATGCATTTAGACATGGAAATAGCAGCTTTAGCCCTGACTCTAAGGTTTGTATGATTCACACAAGGTTGAAGCTTCTTTAGTAAAGGTAGAGGAGGCATACACATTGCCATCTTCTCGATTGCCTTTTCGGCTTCTTCACACACAAATTTCTTGTCTTGGGATGCTTTCAGCAGAAGTTGAAGTAGCTGAAAAGGTTGTATCAAATGTTACAGAATGTCTAAGACTAGTCATCAAGGCAAAGTAGTATATTAGACTTGGGCAACATTGATTTTTTTTTTTTTTTTTGGTAAATTCAAACTGACTGATATTCTTGATATGCAGCATGAGAAGAAAATGATTTAAAATTAAGGGAACGGAAAAAAGCAAAATAGATTAAAAAAATATAAATAAATAATAAATACCAGCTGGTCGAAAGCATTGTCCTCAGTTGACGAGAGCAACAGTGCGCCAAAGGACTGAAAGATGTCGGCTGAGGCCATGATGGATGTCTTACAAAGTGCACTCCTTGGACTTTTCATTGCTTTAACTAGTACTGTAGTTGCATTTCCCCTGATCATCAAGAGAGATGCAATAATCATCACCCAATTTTCCTTTGCAGAATGATCGATTTTGCATGCTAACAGAACAAGAAATTACCCTCATTTTGATGTCAAAATAACAAAGTGCGAAATGAGTTTGAATAATTAAGCAATGAAACTTAGGTTATCCTTCTGCAGGTGCACACAAAAGCATGCAAGAGACTTAGAGAAGAGAAGAAGATTAAAAATTCGAGAAGAGAGTACATGAGGATTTGAAACTAAACAGGTTTGACACCTTTTAAAGGGACCCATCAAAAGGCACCATCCATAAGCAGGGGATCCGCGATTTAAGTGGCAATTACACAACAATGCCAGCTAATTAAACTAAGTAATTTTTGTCCCTTCTATTTAAAATTCAAAATTAAGGCATAAACCTAACGATTTGTATCCCTTTCTTTCCATCCTTATAACTAGAATTTTCAATATTTCAATAAACCAGAACAACTCTTAAGTGTTCTGTATTCTCTAAACCATTTCTCTGTTCTAAGTCTAAAAGAGTTAAGAGACATTAGATGGCTATAAGGGTCTCAAAATTTTCAAGTGTAAGCACCTAGATGAGACAATATTATCCTAAAAAAAGAGAGTCCATCAACTCTCACCTTGACCCACCTAACTTGTATCAATATTAAGGGATTACCAAGCCATGGATCCCCTTCCAAGATGATGATCCAAGGAGCCAAGAACAAACCAACCCATTGTTGAGTCACCAAACTGTCGAGCCAGTTTCGCGTCGTCAAGTTGTGTCAAGCCATCAAGCTCACTTCAAACATGAGCAACCCGATGGAAATAACTACTGTGCACATAAACTTGAAAAAAAAGGTGCACTCCTAAAGTTAAAAAGCCAAGCATCTTGTGGTTCTTTTGTTAAAAGCAGATAAAGTGCCTTGATAATTTTTCCATTATGTTTTATGATCTTCCAACACAAGAATGCAAGTTTTGACACACACATAATTAAGGAAGAAGAGAGTAGGAAAATATCAGACTCGTTGAACTTGTTACTTCTTAAGCCTTCTTATATAGAGTTGACAGTATCTAATGTCAAAATTGATAGCTGCATCAAATGTAAACAATGGTAGATATAAGCATTATCATTGATGTAACATTTACTGTACATATTACTATCCTTACTTTGCTCATCACAAACCTTATAACTATCATTTTTGAAATTTTATGCAGTTATCAATTTTAACATTAAAGAATGTTTTCTCTATAAGGAAGACTTCAAGCAATATACAAGTTCAAATCAATCTCCCTGCTCTCTTCTTCCATTTGTGTTTTATGTTTTTTATTCCTTCTATGTTTGAAGCAACACCTACACACGGTATAGGAGATTATTACTTCAAGAAAAAATATGTAAAATCACTGAATGAGCCATATAAATTTCTCCTTCAGGAACAGATAGCGATCTTACAATGAACTAGCTATCAGTTATTAGACAGATTAACATACTAATATATACATGTGATTTCAATCGTCTACCATATTTTCATTTTGGCATTCAAACAAACACCTTTTCCACGCTTCCAGCTGCTCATTCAATCCGTTACCCGATTGGAACAGATTGACCAAAGATTTAAGCACGGGAATCTTCACTTTTCATGGATTTCGTAGCAATAAAAAGAAGAAATTAAAGGATTGAATTTTGAACTCACAAGATCGGGAGCAAAAGAGAAGAGTGATGGAGAGCCATCCGGCGCAAATCATTCAACGCTTCGCACCCTCTGATCCAGTCTTTCGAGTTCAACTCGTCCAGCAACACCTGCTCATCCCAGCACATCAGATCCAGAAAGCGTACAGAAAGAAGAAAAATAAAATCAAAATCAAAATTGAGATTTCGATCAGCGACAGGACGAACCGCCATCTTCGATTCTGGATCGGCGAGGGCCGCAAGGTCCTCGGAAGGGATGTACTCCACAGACTGCTCCGGAGGTGGTGGATTCGGCGTATTCTCATCGTTCACGCGGGAGGCAGCGGCAAGGGCAGCTGCCGCCTTCTTGGCGGAGAGGGAAGGGGAGGCCGCGACCTTGGGCACCTTCTTGGGCTGCTCGGCGGAGGGAAGAGCGTTGTCGAGGGATCTCAAAGGCATCTTTGAACTGAGAGGGATGGGAAGGTTCTGCGATGGGGTTTCGAAATTTGAAGTGAGGAATGGCTATTTTGAACGTTGCTGGGGAACGGAATATTCTTCCCCTCTACACGTGCCAGATTTTACGATGCTGACGCAGCGTCCGGAATTCGACCGTTGGGACGGCACTTGTTTGAATTTGCAAGCTGTTCGACCGTTGGGACGGAAACGGCCTCTATATTAATTAATTAAATGAATTTAAAATTGAGAGTATTTTAGTCGTGGTAAATAAAATCTTAGTATATTTTAATATTAATGAAATCTCAAAGATATTTATATTAAACCTCAAGTTATTCCGAATTTTTTAAAAAGTTTATAGTGAAAAATAAAATAAAATAATGTTTTTGAGCCAACTATATATATATATTTTAACATGCACACTTACCCGTGGGCGAGTGTGAGGGAGGGCATCTGCAAGTGCATGGAAGGCACCTTCCCGCCCACTCTGAAGACGTCTTCCATGCATCTGAAGACGCCCTCCCTCTCACTCGCCTATAGGCGTACGGACGATATATATATATATATATATATATATGAGATGCTGACATACGATTAAATATCATATTGGTTATGCTTAATATGACATGACAAAATTTTAGTAATGTATTTAGTCAACTTATTATTTTATATTTTAATATGTGCATCAAATGTAAAAGAATTTGATAGTGCATCCCTAGACAACACGGAGAAGGTAAATCAACGGTTGCTACTAGCCATTAGTGTAAATAGTCCAGGCATGGGAAAGATTTATGTAAGGAAGTAATTTACAAAATCAACTTATAGTGATTATAGATATCATATACACAAGGGTTAGATATGACAATTATAGAGATTATATACACAAGGGCTAGATCAAGTTATAGATGTGATACTCGTGTATGAATGGAGTTAGTGAACTCTAGCTTAGGGAGAAACTCAATGAACTTGGATTTAAGGTTTAGTGATTGTAGCATTTGGATCAAATTGTTGACTCAACCTTTAGATAGGCTCATAATAGTGTGTTAGGCAATGAAGAAAAATCACTCGAGTTGTAAGTCGATTAACTAAAAGCTTTTTCCAATAACTACGAATGTAAGTAGATTAGTTAATCAAGAAGATAAAGGTGTAAAATATGAAAAATAGTCCAGGGATGGCGAATAGTTGATTTTAATTCTTGCACAATAAACAAACTCAATATTTGTAGATAAGTATGATTTTGTGTTCATGTCAAATATAATCTAGTCTAATATGCACACACAGGAAATAACGAATAAACAAATAGCAACCTCAAAACACGAGTATACACAATGCATCGTCCCAAAAATGTTCTGTAATCATCACTTGACAAGAAGAGGCAATTTTCTCTGGAACAATAAAATAATTTTACTAAATATAAGAATGTAAACTAAAGAAGGATAATTTACCAAAATTCGCTGAAAATTGTTAGTACAATAAGCACAAGGGACTCAAAGTTTCACTGAGAAATAATCTGGATGCCCACGGCACCTCAAACAAATAATAAACAAGGAAAATGGAAAGAATACGAGAGCTAAACTAAGTTGCAAAATGATGTCAAATGATAAAAAAAAACATGGTTAAACTGTGTTGTATACACATGGAAATGCATTCCGTCAAGGTCCTAACTAAAATTACCTAAATTAGATATCGAAATAAATATATAAAGATGGCGCTATCATCGCATATGTTACATAAGAACTTTAAAGGGAGTGCTTTGCTATAATAATCACCAACCCTCATATTTAGTTGAGGAAGAGCTTTCCGAAGGAAGAGCTGTACAATCCACTAAATTCGCTACATGAAATAGCTGAGTGCCTTTTTCTTCCTCGAACCACCTTCACCGTACAGTTCATTCCATTGTAGAAGCTCATTCATATTTGAAGATTCAGATGAAACGCTGGCGCAAACCTGCATTGCACAACCATACTATCAGAAGAAATTCCTCAAAAGAAGGAACCAGGATGGATTAGTTTGGCACCCCACGCCAGTCTCTGCCATCCACAAATCAGCAAAGGGATGATGAAAGATGTCCTACTAAACAAAAACAAAAAGGGGACCAGACCACTTACGGTTCAACAGAATTGATAGTTCACAGAAATAATAGTCCTAACAATCCAACAAGTATATATACGTAATAGGTTAAGAAATGCAAGAAAAAGAAATATTGCACACCATGTATCATAAAGCGAAATTGGTGGACAAGTAGAGGGACACAATGGGAGAAAGCAAGGAGGAACTAAGATATAAATGAAGGGAAAGGTGCAGTTTGTAGCCTGGAGGTGCTTGTGCATGAATGTGATAAAATTGAAATTTGAGAATTTTAGTAAGAAACAGAAATTAAGTCTTCTACCTGTTCATGTGCATGTTTAAAGTCATCCACACTTAAAGCACGTACATCGTTACTGTCGTGCAAGACAGGTAACGGTTTACCCTCTGTTAAAGCAGCATCTCTTTCCTGCAGTCATGTATGCTAATGAGATTTATATGGTTTTCAGAAGAATTAATACAACATAGATCAAAATTTTGAGGTGAAAAAGAAAGAAAAAAAATCAGCCATATAACCAAATATATAGCTAGAAAAGGGTGAAGTGATCGACAACGGCCAAAAAAATTCCTTGTCAGAGGGTATGATTGGAGATAGATAATTATCTGGCACTGAACTGAAATCCAAGTCACTAAAGGAATATATTTCTGGATTGCACCAAATTAAATGCTTGAGAATTTATCGAAAAAATCTGCATCAAACACCTTGTAAGGATAAACTTTTTTATCTTCATCTTAATTTATGAATGTAGGGAGTGGCAAGCAAGTTGAAGCTCATTGCTACTCCGAAATGTCCAATGTATGTAAGACAATAGGAAACCACTTTCTGCTGAAAGCTTAAATTTTAATACTAGCTCAATTTATGAAGCAATCTAAACCAATTAGTTTAAAAGAAACAGATGGACCAATTAGTCTAAACCACTAAGATTCAAAGACCAAAAGCTAGATCTGTCAATTTAGGTCGGGCCCATAGGGTTGGCCCGTCCCGGCAAATAATTTAAGCGGATTGAGTTGAATTTTTATAACTCATTTAAAAACAGGCCTAAACAGATCTGCCCATGCGGGTTGCATGTCCAAGCGGGCCGGGCCATGGCAGGCTCAGATTGGCCTGCGGGTTGAGAAGGGAAAAAAATCCAAAACTTAAAACTAAAGTGGAAAACTCAATGGACCTGCCTAATATGCAACCCAAACTTAAAAAATTCCTATCTTTTCTATGTTTTTTTATTTTATTATTTTTTGGTGGCCTAACCCGCAACCCAACTTGGGTCGGGTTGGGAAATTCCCAACCCGCCAAGCTGGCCGCCCGGCCCAGCCCGGCAAATGATGGATTTTTGACGGGCCAGCCAGCCCCGCCACAGCCAGCCTGTCTAACAGCTCTTACTACCAAAAGCATACTATAAAAAAATGCCAAGATCCAGAAGCACTGGTTGCAACGTAGGTAACTAAGCAAGAAAAGCAAAATATCCATACCGAAGTACTTGTATGTGTTAACTCACCTTTCTTTCCTTTTCAAGGATTTCTCTGATTGGGTGATGTGCCGCAGCAACACAGAGATTCTGAGATGAACAAGTTCTAGAAAGTTATTTAGTTCTATCCATAAAATGGAAACACCACAGTAAGCACTAGGAAAAACCGACCTTCAGATCACTCCCTGAATACCCATCAGTCATAGTTGCCAGAACTTCCATATTGATATCTGGAGCTAAATCTTCTTTCGCCAATATTACCTTTAGTATCTTTTCTCTATTGTACGCATCTGGAAGGTTTACCATTAATCTGTAAAACAAATAAAAATATACTTAGATGAAAATTTTTATTCATTAAATACTAGAAAAAAATTGTGAATTTTACCTTCGTGGAAGTCGCCTTATGACAGCCTCATCAAGGTCAAATGGCCTATTTGTTGCAGCTAACACCAAAACACGTTCCTTATCTTTTGTGCGTAAACCATCCCAATTGACCATAAATTCATTTTTCATCTTCCGCATGGCTTCATGTTCTCCAGGATTTTCCCGCCTCGCCAACATGCTATCAACCTAGAAGCACTCAGGTTGAGAAAATTTTCATAGTAGTTGAAGAAGGATAGAAAGGGAAGGGCTGATTTCAGCCGATAAGGTTAGCATAACAACAGAAGCAACCACAAGAATTCTTATATTCACAAAAGTAAACTTGGCTAACCTCATCCACAAAAACAACACTAGGAGCAATTTTACTTGCTAGGGAAAAGACTGCTTTTACATATTTCTCTCCTTCTCCAAACCACTGTTTCAAAGGGAGATTTAGAAATTACTAGAACTTAAAAACATATATAATATGTAATTAAGAATTTGTGGTTTGAAAGTTAACCTTTGAGCTTATGCTTGACATCGATACATTTATAAAGTTGGCACCAGCTTCAGTTGCAACAGCTTTAGCAAGCATTGTTTTCCCGGTCCCAGGAGGACCAAAGAGTAGTATTCCCTTACATGGCTATGACAAATATTCATCAGTAAAGTCAAAACTAACAAATACTACAAAGATGGCATGAAAAATGATCATACACACACACACACACACACATTTGTTAGCCTGCGCACCCGCCCATGCATGTCGCGCATGGGTGGGTGTGCAAGCTAAAACTCCTCTCTGTGTGTGTGTGTGTGAGAGAGAGAGAGAGAGAGAGAGAGAATTAAAACGAGCATGACTAGATACAAAAATATAATTAAAAATAGTTTGTTTAAAAGCATGCTAAAAGGTTGATTATCTAAATGCATACCACCATTGTTGAGAATATAAAAGTATAGAATGGGTAGTTTAAGCTTCTTGAATCTATGGAAATTGAAAAGGTCCAGAGTTGGGATCTTGCCAGCCTCGGATAAAAACTTCCAGTTAGATTCAGTTTGTTCACATGTTTGAGATGGACCATTATAACTAGTCACTCTCCATGATTTGAAGGGGATATTAAAATTATACAGAACTTAATTGAGCTCATTCTTAGCATAAGAGCTCAAACTTTTAGTCTGAGACAAAGTGTCAATCCATCAAATTATTAATTTTTCATCTTAATCGAAATCCATGATTGCTATATAGAATTCATCATCAGGTTCCATCAAGTAACAATTGAGGAAAGGACCCATGATTTAAATGAAAAAGAGCAAATAGAGATTATAGAACAAAGCAAAAAGTGAAGTGGACTAATGAGAATTCTTAATTTGCTAATTTTAATAATAGTATATTAACACCTTTGTCAACTGCCCTCTGCAAAACAACTCTGGCCTTTGCAACGGAAGCATCACCAACTCCTTCAATGTGTCCTTGACATTTTCTAAAGCTCCAATATCATCAAACGTGACTCCGATATCATTTGGAGGAATGACATCCGCAAGAAGTCGTTTCTCAAATTCATTTTCAGTAACCACATCCTGAAATAAAAAACTCATGAAAGACGTCAAATCATTGGCCATCACACAGGAGACAGACATGAGTGTTAAATGCTGACAAAAAGTACACCTTATCAGATATTTTTCCAGTGTGTATCAACATAGTAGAGGATTAAAATTATTTAGCTTGTTAAATTGCACGGGCAGGAAGAGATCGTGCAAATAGTATATTTGAATAGAGCATAAAAGGAGCTAATCATCTCACCTTAAGTGACTTCTTTGTACCCTTGGAATCACTCTGAATGCTTTGCAACACACGCAGACCATATTCGATGCTGAAGTTTCGTAATATCAATAACAATCAGACAAATAATTCTTTGATGAAATGCCAAAACATTAAAGAGTAAAAGACAACCTTTCACTTGAAAGAACGAGCTTTGTTTTCTTTAGAGATGCTTCAAATGTGTTGTTATCAAGGTGGTGGCCAAGAGCAAAACCAATTATTCTATCAACATCTGAAAAAGATATGAGCTGAAGATAATCTGAAGGAACCAAAAATTGACAAAAGAACATGGAATGAACCAAAACACTCACTTTCACTTGAAAGTGTTTGATCCTTTATGCAGATCCGGTCAAGGTCGTTGCACTCAAATCCAATGCGATTCAAGAACTAGAAATTTGTAGAAAATGTCAAAGACTCAAAGGAATGAAGAAGACCCAAAAATGACACAAGTAACAAAGTCAACAACAGATACTTAATATAACATGAACCCTGTATGAAGCCAAGCAATGTATAAGACGCAAAATAATGTATGAAAGCCAAGTAATGTATATAAGATGCAACCAATGACGTCCTTAAAACAAACAATATATACTAAGAACTTTTCTATTTTTTTTTTTTTTTTTGGAGAGGGGGTGGGGTCCATTTAGCTATGTCTAGATACATCTCAGATAAAATCATCCAGATCCTTTGTATTTTTCATAGGAAGTTTCCCAGATCTTCCCCGGCAATAATCCAACTTTTCACGAAGAAATCATACTCAATGCACACATCTTTTCGATCTTATTTCTCACCCTTGATTAGAGTTCCAATCGACCTTTTGAACTTAGTCTTCATGAAAATCATACGCAATATGATAGAGTACAAGTCAATAGACTCCAAACACAATGGTCAGACATATGTACAAAAATACAAGGAAATCTGCACGAGGGCTAAGATGGCCTAGGTGGGCGAGAGTAAAATAATTAACTGACAATAATTCTTCGTATCTAAATGGGAAAACAGCATCGCTTGTTTGACAAAAGCATAAGGACTCCTGTGAAATGGAGGAGCTTCAACTGTTAGGCTAAAGGTTGCTTCCATGACTACTGTAGGGTGAGAGTTTGTAACCCTGAACCCTCCTTTATGGGCAGTGGTTATTTTGTTGACTTCATGGCCATAAGCCTAGGCCACTTACAGAAATGTAAGATAACTGTTCACAAACAGTTTGCATATTTTAATTTAATTTAGAAATATCCCGGCACAAAAGATATTTGCAAATGCCAATTTGAGAACGTCTGATCACAGTTGACATACTTTAAACACTAATGATTGTTAAGAATTGTAAATTCTAGGAGATGGAATTAGCCAATTTGCAAATACGACTCAAAACTGTTGGCATACTTTAAAACAATAATAATGTGTGTGAAATGTAAATTCAAGGAGATGCAAAATTGATGAAACCAATAAGTATAGATAATTAAAATACTCGCACATAAATGTGTGTAAAGGAATTCTCATAAAGCTATTTATTTAAAGATTTGGACATCTTAGAACAATAGAACTTCATCCACAATGAAATTTGATTAAGGTCACAGGATGAGAAACCAAATTGATTCTGGATTTTCTCAGTCAGGCTAGTTCAACCTCATAAAATTCGATGGAATAAGGAAGGAACATACTCCGATCCAAATGGAAGCAATGCAAGGAAGGGAAAATGCAAAGGGTGACAACAAGCAGAAAAGAATAAGGAATGGATGACCTACATAAGGTCTAGCAAATGATAGATCACTGGTGAAGAGTTGGTGATTTGGTACAACTCTTCAGCAAAATCTGAAGTACCTTATGCTTTAACGCTATAAGGGGAGAGATGATTTGTTCTGCAATCTGCGTAGATGTTGGATGCAAATAACTTACGAATTACAAAGAATATAATAGCAATTAATAATCACAAGCACATCCAAAGTATTTGGGGATGGCTATACATCTTATTATTCCATCATGGCACAGAAAAGCCATATCTAGTTATGGAACAGATGAAACAAAACTTATAGAAAAATGGGGCATATAAATTGTTTGTTAAAAAGTTATTGAATATTGCCCCAATAATAACTTACAGAACAGATGCTCTGAATGTTGGACTTGGCTTTAAGTGTTTCCACATCATTGTCCAATTTCTTCTTCCATTCTAGAACTTTTCCTTCATCCTGAAATTATTAAACGTCATTGTCTTTCTGCCCAAAGCGGAAGAATTCATTTAGAATTAGAATGACAAATCTTTAAAATTAATATACCAGAGGTGGATGGATAATGATCCTATTAGGGAAAAGCTTTGTGAGTTGCTTCACTGTTTTTGAACTTTCTTTGCTTCTCTCTTGCAGCCTACTGAAGCAATCCT
Source organism: Kaempferia elegans (assembly GCA_037974815.1). Classification (NCBI taxonomy): domain Eukaryota; kingdom Viridiplantae; phylum Streptophyta; class Magnoliopsida; order Zingiberales; family Zingiberaceae; genus Kaempferia; species Kaempferia elegans. Next base: position 6,997,259 of record JBBPFQ010000064.1, read on the forward strand.
GGCAATTTCACCAAAGTTAAATATTAAAAGACAAGAAAATGAGGAAACCACAGAGGGAAAGTTCTGAAAAATATGCAGAAACTAGCACAGTTTGTATATTATGTGTATGTGGGCGGTCAGACAGATACAATACATGTAAACTATTAATATATAGTACTAATAGAAAGACAAGACAATTCTGTTAAAACCAACTAACAATCCCAAGCAGAGGAAACATGGTATTATCACCATCTTGGTGGTTATCAGATTTTTCATATTTTGTACTAATGGAATTCTCATGGACACATGAGACTTTGGCAATATTAAAAAAATGCAGTGAACATGGTACAACATGATGCCTAATAACAGGAAAGAAATTTTGTTGAACAAAAATCATACCGGCAGAGCAAAATCAAATAGTGTTGTTTGGTTGCCTCCAAATTTTGTAAAAAGAAGACCACCTGGATGTGACTGCAGTGTATACACAGTTAACATTGTCTTTCATTCGGACAATAAAGAATGACAAGTACGAAAAAGTCCACCTTCTCTTTACGGCCATTCACCGGGGTATTGGAGCAAACAAAAAGAACACCTGATAAACCAGAGTCCATCTTAACCTTCATTGTTAGGTATGAATCCACACCTCCAGCAACAGATTTTTCAATGTCTTTCAAGAAAACTATTAAAGGGCCATGCTGACATTCTTCAGATATAACCTATGATTTTAAAAAACGTAATCAGTACAAGGAATAGGCTAGAAACTACCGCTTTAACTACAGAAAATAGGAGCCACCTCAAATAATTCGTTTAGAGATGATCTTCCTGAATCCTCCCGTGAAGAAATATCTAAGCGAAGTGAGTCCACTGAACCAGAGGAAAAGGAGATGATACCAGGAAATTCATTAATATCTTTTTTTGGTAAAGTGTATGCACAAGATAGAACTATGTAACTAAATTTAGCCAAATGTGAGAGCTATACCAGCACAAAAGAAACCATGATGTTCTTCACAAAGGCCCCCAAGATCGTTACCTTCAGGAATATGCTTATCAAATCTAACTCCAATCTTGGCAGATGAATTTTCTTCAAAAACAAGTAATACTTTTCCACGATAACCATAATTCGGACCTCTACATCTAAAAAAAATGAAGGAAAAAATAATAAAAAGAGGTTAGCCCTTTAAAATTATCATTGCCAAGATACAAATATGAAGCCAACCATGTGCATTAGCACACCCACATGCACACACCACTAAAATAAGAACTTTTTAATAATAATTTGTATAGTAATCGTTTCTATAATTAGGTTGATTGAGTTGCTGATAGATGCCCAATTTCATCACCCAGAACAAATAAGCTTTATACAGCACTCTGATGAATACAACAATTTAGAGACAGCAGCTTACCCATTTCATTTTAATAAAAGAAATGTGTGAATTAACACTGCATTTCATGTTCCTTAGATTGTTTATTGAACATAAACATGTGAGAACAAAAAAAAAAGCAATATCCATTCAGCAGAAGGCATGGAAGCAAGAAACATAGTGATCCTATAAGGAATTTAAATATAACAATAAAACAAGGTAAAAAGACAACCAAAGCAGATGCATAACAGAGGAAGTTGCATTAAAACCAAAATCAACTATTATGGAAAAGGCAAACCTTGAAGCTTGAGGGACTTCTGGTGGCTGCGATGGACCTACAAACTTCACTCTATCACCTAGACAATCATTTCATAGACACTCATTATTATAGGCAATAGAAGCAACTGAATTTGAACTATCCAAAGCTTGCAAGGTTGTGACTATAAATTTAAGCGTAAAAAAAGAAAATTGCCTTTCTTGTAAGGGTAGAATCTCAATGAGGAAGCGGAACCATCTTGCTTTGGTAAAGATCCATGACCAAAGGCAGATGAATCCATAATATCAGCCTGAACACTGGAAACTGCTTTCTTGTGTTGCAGACAAGCAGACAATCCAGCATGTTGCTTATCAAGGAGACTTGGCTTATCAATCTTCAAAACTTCCTTAAAGGACTCTGCATCTTTTGAAGATGACCCCTGAAACAAATTGCCAGAAACACCAAGTATTTCATTAGAAACTCCAGCAAAACCCTACTCTTAAACCTTAGACTCTAGACAAGCACTGGTTAGGAGCAAAAGTGAGCATTCACATAAATAATGAAAGTACACAACATGCTAAGAAAAGGACTGAATCACAACTAGAAAAACAAGGAAAAATGCTTACACCGAATAGTGTGAGGCAATCCACGATGAGCACTCTAGCACCAAACTCCTTAGCAAGAGCCTTTACCAGCGTTTCCTGATATATTTCAGATCCTATCCACAGGTTGGCATAATTGCACTTGTGTTAATTGGGCATCCAAAACATGTAATATAAACACTATAAAACAGAGAGAAAATGCAAACCTGGTGGACCAGACAAAAGAATACGCTGGCTCAAAGAAGAGATCTCATTTGTATACTTCAAAAACTTATGTTTCAAGTGAACAGATGCACAAGCAAGAAGAGGCTGCTTTGTACTCTCACTGTTCAAGAGTAACAGAATAAATGAATCATTCAGCTATTTTCAACAATACAAGAATCACAAAACAATCAAAAAGCATCTTTCATCCCTGTTAAATAACTGATGATATAGAATAAAGCCCCAACAAAGTGGTATATCACACTTCAAAACCAAATCTAACAAGAAAGGATAAATGAATATAGGCTAAAAGAATGGTGAGGTCTTCCACAGAACTTTAAGAAATTTAGGCAAGAATGTGAGAGTCATTGTAAAATCACACTAGTAACATAATTCTTCCAATATGATAAAAATGTATGTGTATAATAAGTTATCAATAAAAACTGCTTTAATATATGATGTGTAAGCTATATCAATTGTTGCAGTCCTTTTTATGAACCAACTGTACTCAAAAAATAGAAAATTCTGAGATTTAATTAGCAAAACCATGTAATTGCACTAAAAACAATGAGAGTGACATGAGAATGTCAATCATTATGTAACTTGGATATTTAAAAAAGGGTAAAGAAAAGAAGTGAAACGGCCAAAAAAATACACGTAAGATAAGAACTGTTTTGCATTAGATGCGTATGAAACTTTTCATTAGTTTGATAGCAGATAAAAACTGCAGACAAGCAACAACATAACTGTAGAATACACCAGCATTTCATTTCACAAAATAACACAGTCAAATAGTACCTGAGGTAGTAGGGGAAATTATCAAAGAAAACATCAAGGTCATTAAGTTCTATAATTGCTTGTTTCAAACCATCCTTCACTGCCTGGGATCTAGTCGATGATGAATTCACAGGAAACTCACAGTCCTTTTGATCCTCAAGGAGCTTGCCAGCATTTGAACTTACGGCCAAATTAGTTAAAGATTCTGCAAGCATATAGAAGTAAACTAATACAGACCATAAAAAATGTGAATTCCAAAATATTTCATCAAATTGAGGGAAAGAAAATCGTTTTTATTATATCGGACGAAAACTAATTCCATATCCGAGAATATACCTCATGCGGGACTAAATTTATAGTTGTATAACTATTTACTTTAATGCACCTCTTCAAACTAGAGCATAGATATTAATCAATATCCAGCTTGTTATACCATAAGGAGTATCACAATTAGAAAAAAAATAATAATATACCTGAAAAAGATAAAGAAATTGTAATATTGGATAAGTGATTGAGAATCTTTGACAATAAACTTTCAAAGAATCTAGACTACGCTAGCAACTATCTACAAATGAGGCATTAACTAAGTTTATCTGCTCTTTCAAGAGAGTTAATATAATCTTCGACTCACTCTCAAACTATAGATAATGTAAGATTTTAAAGTTTACGAAGAATGGAGTGATAAATTGTGAAGACTTGCAGATCAATTGAAACAGATTAGGATTTAAGTTTCTACTCATGTGACAAGTAGTTCATACTGAGATAAAGATTGAGACTAAGACAGTTCATATTACCCTGAGACAAGGAGAAATTTTTCAGAGACCAAGATGGAGAATGACCAAGTATCCTATTGAGAATACAAGTGATAGAGAGACACTGATAAGAGTGTTCCACACAGAAGTATGATTCGCCCAGAATTAAAAATAAAGAGACACCTAAATGAGACTGAGTTTTCAATCATCTTATTCCCACAGAATGAGAAGATATCATGAGAGTAAAAAGTAAAAGTCTAAAATCAAATCTAAAAGGAGGAGGATCATTGAAAGCGACAGAAAATTACAAATTACTTCTTAAATCATGCACACAATTTCAAAGGATGAATGGAAGAGAATTAATAATAGAAAAGAAATTGAGAGGAACATCAACTTGGTGGCTATAAGAGGACAAAAGAAATGAGATGAAGATGAAAAATAAGTAATGATTCAAATCCATCTTTTTTCCTGCCTATTGCAACCTAATTATTTAGATACAATTTGTTTCCTTCTTTATATTTTATCCCTCCTTTGTTGCATATTCCATTTTTAAGTTTGACACCAGTTCCTTATATTTTTAGGCAAAGGTATGCCAATGGAGCTGCTCACCAGTTATATAATGTAATGTGTGAGCGCACACACACACACAACAAAAGAAAGATGTTTCAAACCCAGTTTCTTGGCAACCATTTCTTATCATTTTGGATTCTTTTTTGATAAACAGTGGCACTTTCTGTTTTATGAACTTTGGCCCTAGTTGGACCTGGGTCTACAAGGTGCAGAGGAAGAAGCAGCATCGCTCATTCTGCTCTCCTGCAAACTTGTGATATTGGAAGGAGCCCAACTGAGGGCCAAATTTGCAGACTGAGCAAGATAACATGTGCTAACGGGGATTTGTAGATCTCTTATTCTGAATTGTTTGCAAGGAGTCAACCAAAGGAAAGGTCATCGGAAATGCAAGGGTAGCACCTGATGCAATCTGGAGGGGGTGACCCAAATTATTTAAGAGGACCTATGTAAGAAACAATAGCCATTAATTGCTAAATACTTAGGAATAATAGCTTTAAATTATCAAGTCTTTTAAGGAGAAAAAGTTATTTTCCATAACTACAAAAACAATTATATTTTATTTTTGGTATCAGAGCACCACATTAAATTGGAGAGGAAAAAAAGAGAGAAAGATTGAAAAGATTATAAAAAAGATAAATTTTAAAGAGAGAGAAGAAAATTTTAAAAAATATATACATGAGATAATAAAGTTTTCTATTTATCATTCAGGACAGCCGCGCTGAGAATGAGCAGTTCAAAACTTTCCTCCAAAACTCCTCCAATTCATTAAATTTCACTACAATTACCTCAACTTGTGAATATACTTCAGTGATGAAATCTAAAACTCGTTACTTAATTATGGGTAATCACAAATTGTTATCTACTCTACACTTTCTAATTTACCACCCATCTTTGTTGTTGATAGGTATCATATACCCTTTAAAGGACAACGTTGCCTTAAATATCTCTTCATTAGAATTAGATAAAATCCTTTATATTTCCAAGTTTCTCTATATCTCTAAGTCTTCCATGAAAATATGAAATTATAATTCATTAGTTCTTTTACCAGATCCTAAAATTATTGTGTGGCTTTCTATCCTACCTATTGTGTTTTCCAAGATCTATGACAAGATGATTGGTGGAGGTCATGAATTTAATAGAGTTTACAATTTGGATGAATAACTCTCTGCAAATGATCTTTCTATCACAAGCATCGCCCCATATCCGTGACAAAGTCAACTTGATCATCCTTCTATGTCAAAAATTTAAAACGTTTATCAATATTCCACCATCCATAACTTAATTCTAATGTGGCATGTGAATTGGGTAAGCATCACCATGCATCATTTCCTTTTAGTACTCGTGAATGTTCCTCTTCTCCCTTTAGTCTTGTTCATTCTGACATATGTGGTGTTAGTCTTATAATTAGCATTACTGGATTACATTATGTTTTAACCTTTATTGATAATTGCAAAAATACAGCATGGGTTCACTTGCTTAAAACTCATTCCAAAGCTCTTGTCATATTCAAAAAATTATTATGAAATGAAAACATAATTTTCTACTTCCATCAGAATTTTCCATAGAACTAATCCCCTTGAATATGTTCAATTGGCCTTTAAATTTTTCGGTGCTTAACAAGACATAATTCATCAATCAATTATTCTATACTTCTAGAATTGTCAATCATAAGAATTATTATCTACTCAATATTGCACATGCAATGATGTTTGAGTACAAGTAATATTAGGGAGATGTAGTATCCATCTCATGTTATCTCATAAATACATCTTTTTTAACTTAATGGTAAAACATCAATGAGATATCTTTAATATAACCAAGTTGCATTTTCTTTACCATTGGAACTTTATATTTCGTTATCTCTAGAACATGGACATGACAAACTTAGCCCAAAGTTACTCAAACTTTCTTAAATACTCTTGTACAAAAAGGGCTATAGATGTTATGACGCAGTGTCCCATCACTTATATATTTCTACTGATGTAATTTTTTTATACGTACCACATAATTCTCAAATTCTACACTAACTTCACATTAGAACCATTCAACATTACTCCGCCTTTAAATTAGTACATCAATGTATCTGTGAATTTCATTTTGGAAACCAACGATGAATGAGGAATGTTCTTTTTTTCTTTTTGTCATGAAGGGCATGGGAAATTGTGTGCCCTTCTATAATTGCCCTTTATCTTGTTGGTGGGTACTCAGAATCAAATATCTTCCTTATGGACAGATTGATCATTATAAAGCAAGACTATTTGCTAAGGGATGCATACAAACACAAGGAGTAAACTACTTTGGGATGTTCTCAAATGTAGATCATCTCAACCCACTACGCCAGTAGAGTTAACAAATCTTTAAGATGGATATCAAGAAAGCCTTTCTACAAAAAAACCAATAGAGTTCTAATTTTTGGTACTCTATGTTGAAGACATATACATAATGTAGAAAATATATTATTAAAGTTCAATAGAGTTCTAATTGTGTTATTAAAAAATTTGGGACAACACTACTTTATTGTAGTACTTACACCACTCAAGGAACATCATTGTGTACACTAGCACATCATTGTGTACACTAGCACAAATTTCAATCATCTAGAATCACAATCTATGGTCAAAATATGACTTCAAAACCCTAAGATTAGTAGGTAAACATATTTATCCAGTAGTTACTACACTAGGCATATTTATGTAATTGGAGAGGTGACAGTTCATGCATCAAGCCAAAAAATATCATTAGGAGGCAGTCTTAAGGATCCTTTAATATATCTTAAGAATACTTTGATAAATCAAATGATTTCCATGAGAGGGCTTACTATGCAAGAGTGGACACCTAAAGGCTAATGCCTTCTTACATATCAGTTATTCTGGATATGCTAGAACATCAACCTCATGATTCTGTGCATATGTTTGCAACCTTGTAACATGGAAAAGCAAAAAGGCAGAAATGTGGTAGCATGATCTAGTGCCTAAGTGACTACAAAGCAATAGCACTTATAGCTTGTAATATGATGTAGAAGAAATCATTTCTTAAAATATTTGGCTTTAGTAGCATCACTAGACTAATGAATATGTATTGTGACAATCAAGTAGTTATTTACATCGCAAATAATGCAATATTCCATGAGTTTCCGAAAGGCATAGAAGTTGATTGTCACTTCTTCATGATGCAACCACACACTTCTTCTGAATAAGAAATAATAGACATTTTTATCAAACATCTTTTTACTACTTGATTTTTGCCATTGTGTAACAAATTATGCATAATAGATATCTATTCTCCGGCTTGAGGGGAGTGTTAGAAATAGTAGGCCGTGATTTGTCAAGTATTTAGGAAGAATAGTTTAAAATTACTAAATCTTTAGATTACTTAATTGTTAGGAACATGGATATTGATGTATATAAATACGAGAATTGTAATTCCTTTATCATATGGAAAATACAAATTTATTATCAACTTCCACCTCATGGGAGGTATAGCTTGCAAGGTTACCACAATTAAAGTTATGAGAAGAAAGGTGATTCCCAGATGCATTTGCAAGGAGATGATAGATGAGAGGAGGTGACTAGGACAAAGTACCACTGTCAACAAGAGAAGATCTGAGGCATTAAGGATGGCGAGAGTATAGCTTCACAATTACATCATGGCATCGTTAAGCTGTTGTATACACAAGGAGACAAACAAGGGCCACAAAAATTTGAGATATGATGAATATACAAACATAAGAGCAGCAGGGAGATCACCAATCAAATTTGACTTTCAATCTCCTAGGAACTTGTCTTAAAACAATTTAAAACCATGGTTGTCATTCTCACTATTATACTAGACATTTCACAACTTAACTATTTGATGATATTGGATGGGTAGGAATGAAATTGACATGAAAAATTTTAAAAAGGAAATCAAAGAAATGAAAAATAAAATAAAATAAATTTGATTATTGTGTACGACAACAAAAGCTGTCCCAAAATAGGGTGGTAACTGGTAATTATAATAGAGCTTATTAGTAGTGTTGCTATTACTATTATTGTCATTAATTTATTTATTGAGAATCAACAAAAATAAACAAACAATATTAACATTAATAATAGCTAATACACATTATTTATTGCCTATTTACTATAATTAATAATAGTAAATTAGATATGTAAATATACAAGAAATGTTACCCTACTTACCTTCTGGTGCTCATGAGGTGAGCACCAAGTATTTATTTTTTTTAGAGCTTAGGGTTTTGCAGACTGCAGTGTTCTAAATCGCAGTCGAGGCAGCCGCCTAGGGAGGTGGGCATCAACTGCACTGCCTCAGCTTGAAGTGGTGCTTTAAGCGGCAACTCACCTTCTTTCACCACCGTGTGGCCCAAAGGTGTTGTCCGGGCCCAGCGACGAGTTCGAAGGTGTCACCCGGCCAGCGACAGGCTCGGAGGCGTCTCCCAAACGCGGCGACGCATCCAAACTCATCACGCAGTCCCGACGATGAGTCAAACTCATCGCCAGGCCGAAACAAGGTACGCGAGTAAGTTGTAAGTTAGGGTTTAATTCAATTACTTTAAGTTAATAATTTTAATCAACTCCTTGCTATGATTGTTTAAATAGATTTAATTAAAACCTAATAAAATTATCCCATTAATATAGTGTATATATATAATTATATTTTTTATTTTTAAATATTTAGATTAAATTTTAAAATTTTAATTAATATGTTTTATTAAAATATTAGCCAACCCCACCTAGTGAGATAATGCTTAGTTGTTTTATGTTTTATTAAAAGTAAATATTATAAAGAATAATGATTATTTATAATATTATGTATA
>JBBPFQ010000064.1:7044186-7060144 GCA_037974815.1 Kaempferia elegans
GTTGTGTATAGTAATCCTGGATATTTAAGTTTAAGAGTAATTGAATCTTTCTTCAAATTTTCTATCAGCAGTGTTAAGTTTTGAAGCAGTTTTACATGTGATTTTTTATCCTTCAGCTTTCTAGTCACGATCATGGGATTGGTAATTCCTTGGAGCTGCACACTAGCAATGCTCAACATCTACTCAGCTTTTTTTCGCCGCTCTCTACGACTTCCAGGTCTGATGGTGATTGTTGCCATCGGAGATATGGTATGTATTCATCATCGTACGATACTGCAATCATCTCCAATTTCTCGTTTTGCATCCATCGGTTATCCATCATCTACTCTGTCAGGTTTTGTCAATCCTCTTCCTGGCTGCAGCTTCTGCATCGGCTGGTGTTGTAGATCTCCTCCTCCACCTCGATGGGACTCACTGCCGTCCAAGGTTTTGCGGTCGGTACTAGTTATCTACCACGATGGCATTATTAGCTTGGTTTCTAACTGCTGCATCATCTCTTTTCAATTTGCGGCTCGTTGCTTCTGGGTGATATTATTTGGTAAATCATAAATTCTATTTGTCGAACTAGGATACTATTAGATTCCCTTGATAGATTTTCTTTCTTGTAAAAATTCCTGTGAATCGATTCATTCCATCTCAAGATAATGCCATGAACATCTTTCATTTTTCTTAATGTTTTAATCAAAACATGTCATCTACACACTAGCAATGCTCAACATCTACTCACCTTAAAATAAAATAAATTAAAGTTATGTTTGGTGAGGGCTAATAAGCTTATAATATAATCAAGATTATATTATAAAATTGATTACTTTATTTAGTACAATTTTATAACTATAATGTAATGTAATCTGAATTACAAAAGGGTAATAAAATTTTATAATCTGAATTACAAGACTAGCAACATATAATCTAATGACATTCTAAGCTCAATTTCATTACAAATTTAATCATATTACCTCTAACCAAATTTAATTATAGAGTAGAATATGTTAAAATTAATGAATGAAAGTTTACATGGTAAAGGCCAAACCTTCAAGGAAAATAGAACAACTCTAAGTGGTTATAGATTTGTTTTTTCAACTCACTTTGAGCAGATTCATCTTGTCTATGAATCAACTTTCATGATGATTGTGGAGGAAAAAAGAAATGCCAAATTTGGATTACTTTAGAATTTGCTTTGTTTTTCAATGAATGCTTTATCATTGATTGGTTAATTAAAGATTCAAGTTTTGTTTTTCTTTGTTTATTGGAAGTGGAGGATAAAATTAGTCTGTTCATGATTGAATTGCTTGCAAAGTGGAAGAACGTATATATTTATCTAGTACAAGTTAAAGGTCTGATTATTTGATTGAATGAAACATATATAGAAGAATAAAAAAAATGATCATAAAAGTATAAACTTTGTGATCCTTTCCTTTCTCTCTCTCGTATCTTCCATTCGAGTAATCAGACCGATCAATGATCACTAGGCTGGTGGAATGAAGGAAGAAACTCAAAGAACTAATCACCCAAGAACTGATGGAATTATTATCATTCACTAAAAGAATGAAATAATGATCACTATGTTAACAGTTCTACTGTGTCCAAATCACCTCTTCCAGTTTCAGTTAAGGAGATAACTCAAAAGAATTGTGATGAGTGTGAGTTGCCTATTTAAGCATTGAAGGATTAACTGGTTTGCCTTGCAAGAGGTTTCACCTTGCGTGTATGCCCGATACTGTTTACAAGGTCCTTTCTGGTACATACAGGAAATATATTTAGTGGAGGGATCTTTAGACGTCGGAGAACATAGGGGAAGCTGAGTTGATCCCTTGAGGTGAATTGAACGACCTCATTGAACCAGAGACACATGAACATGTTTGTTGATGGAGTGTGCTCCCTCATGAGCTATGGCTGATGCTTCAGCTAGAGCTGCAAAGTGATGACATTATCAGTAATCACCAATCACTTCACAATTTGACACATTGAAGTCATCAGTGGTCATTTATAGTTACGGGTAGGAGCAGACCTTTCTTTCCATACAGTCTCTCTTCTTGTCGGGAATACCATCCAGTCGATACTGAAGTAGCTGAATCTCCAATTCCTCTGGTGTGGCTTTGTGTTTCTTTACAACAGCCTTTGCCTCATCGTACAGGCTGCTACGAGCTCCATGTTCAGAAATGGCAAGCACAGAATTAGTGTGCCAAAGTAGAGCTTCAAGTACACCTATTGGATCCCTTCGAAATTGGGATTTTGAGTCGACCCAAATTGAAAACCTTGTGTTAGGGAAAAATCGATGGCTCAACATCTGAAGCAAACAATGGGTGATTAACATAGATATCTCGTAAATGCTATGTAAATGCAGTAAATCTGGCCAAACTGATTGCTGAGAAGTGATTTTTTTTTAATGAATTACCACTTAATACCTTGGGTATTTTTCCATTCAACCGTTGATCCGAAAAAGGAAGATCCTTGACAACCACAATGCGCCACTTACCGATCATGTGGTCTTCCCCAATTACTTTCCCATTCTTTCCCTGAGATGAAAGAGTCATCCCAGAATGCCACATAGAAACCTGCATGTGAACTGTATCGATAATTGATTCCAAGAATACTGAAAATTGTCCTGTGTAAGAAACATTTTCGCGACCCAAACCTTCTCATGTGATGCATTTGTCATTCCTATAGGTTGGTACAGACCATCCCCTCCACCAAATGCACAAGTTGAGACTGCTACTTTGCATGTTTGCATGTAATCTTTGTCGACACCAGAAATTTTAAAGCCTCCTCTTTCACTGTAAAAGCCACAATGCACGACAGCAGTTTCATTAACCTGAAACAAGGATGTGCAAAAGTAATTATGGCATACAAACACTAAACAGTTTGAGCCGAGCTGCTAATGAGCTGCCTCACTAAAAATTAGTTTGAGCACAATACAATATCTTAGTTGCCAATTCCTAAATAAGTCGTAGACTAAAACATAATTCTTCTCATGTAACCTCGTGAGCAGTGTTACAGTTTCGTAATAGCAAACTTGTCCCTTATAAGCTCACGAATTGCATTAAATATAAATCTTTTCATCAAGCCTACATATCAAAACATCAATAAGCTAATTTTTAAGTTCAATGTTACATGAATTGCAAGATAAGTTCAAGCTCGATGCCTAAATTAGCTTCAATGTAACATGGAGAGAGCTTTTCAGCTATCACTTATGTTTGTGTTGAAGTCCAACACACTTGAGTTTGAGCTTGTTGAGATACCTAAATAAGCACAATTCATTTAGTTACCGAAACAAGTTAGATACATCCTTGAGCTTGGTAAAATTTAGAAGAGCAAACTTCTAGTTGAATCAAACTCAAGCTCGGTAATGATTTGTCAAGCTGAGAGATTGAAGAAAGAGCTTCACTTAGTTCGACTTGTTTGATACGTGTTTAAAATGTAATGAAGTAGAAAGTAACCTCTCATATAATAGTGGAAGAACAGGGAATGCAAAATGGAAGTATCATCATTAAACACTGAAGATTATGAAGGAGTAGCTTGAAACTTTGTTCTCTTTCGTCAAGTGTTTGATATCCAGTAAATAAATTAAACCTTCCAGTGCCATTTTTCTGCAGAAATGTAACCATTGCCTTCCACATGGTGTTCACTGAATCTACTTTAAATAGCAATCTCTTGGCAGGGAAATCTACTTCTGCAGATGCAGGAAACCCTAAATTTTCAATCTGTTCTGGATTAAGGATCTTAATACTGGCTGTCAAATCAAGAGAATGAATGTTAGTGACAGATCTAAATTTGACAACTCATGGCGAACACTAAATCAAAGACATCCCAGAATGATGAGGATTATGGACATACAATCGCCCACGTATGATTTGGTCGTGTGCAGGCATTTCAATGGTTGAACTACATGCTAACAAAAAAGAGAGAGGAATTTGCTGATTCTTTCGCATTGTAATAGGGAGTCTGTCAATTTTCTGGTTTATTGCAAGATCAAAATTTTCAGCGAAGCATCTCCTAAATGGAATAATTACGAAGAAAAGTATACAAATATCTGGTTTTTACCGCGAGAAAGCAAGAGATTTCAAGAAGCATACGCTCTCTAACGCCGTGAACGACTCTGGTCATCGGATCAAGGCGATTAACGTTCCGCGCAGACTCCTCCTCCTTGGCGGGAGCAGTCAGATTGGGTCGGTCTTCGTCGGGAAGCTTCTTCCCTACCCGCGAGATCTCGAGGAGAAGAACGAAGGCTGGGAGGAACAGCAGCACACGCCACCATCGGATGGCGATCCTCACCGTCCGCCGGAGAAACTCGCGACGCCATCTGGGCCGCCGCCTTTTGCGCTTGTAGTGGGCACGGGGTCGCGTCCTCCCCGCGACATCGCCGTCGTCTTCAGTGACGGAGATGGAGACGCCGTTCAACGGAGAGAGAAAGAGAGAGAGAGAGAGAGAGAGAGATTCCAATGAGGATAATGAGGTGCTCAGATAACGGTATCAACAAACCGATTTAAATCATTGCCACAGCTATGTGCTTGATACAATGACCGTTCCGTTCATAAATCGTGATATAATAAATTTATATCGGTGGTTTAATCTCAGTTCAAGTTCAGTTAGGGTTTCGTAGCTCATTTGAGAGCAGAGGGACGATGGCGCTGACCAACTTCATCGTGACGGTAGTGGGTGTAACCGCCGCCGTCCTCCTCCTCCGCAGCGACGTGAAACAGTCTGCCTCGATCTTCCGCCGCAATGTACGCCACATCCGCCAGTGGCTCGAAGAAGAATCCGCCTCCGCTTCCAAGTAAGAAAAAAACATTGCAACTTTGGAAACATAGGCACTCGGAACCAACTGTTTTCCTTAATATAATTTGATTCCTGAAGCAGATTATTGAAATGGTTGTGTACGTGCATAGAGATTTGCTGATTGCTCCTTTGCTTGATCAATTACCGGTTGAGCTGTGAGCTTCTTTTAGGTTTCTTCTGAATACGAGATAGGTTTTCACATATAACATAAAGCATCACTCCATGTATAGACATTTGGACCATATATTTCAAATTAGGTAGGTTAATCATATTTCTAGATGTAGAAATATGGTACCTTTGGTGTTTGTCATCTCCCTTCTAGATGTTAATCTTAATGCCATGTCGTGCACATTGCAGTTAACAACTTCAATGACAACTTTAAATTTGTTTGAGACTGACATTTTACAAGAATGCAAAGCATGTTTTTTTGATTAAAATGCCTTTATAGCCTGAGAAGGACTGAGGGTTTGAAATACTTATTGTTATTGTACTTTTTTTTTAACTTTTAACTGAATAAACAATAGCAATTTCCAAAGAGTGGTTGCAATTTTGCCAAGCTTATGCGAATAGAATTCGATGTTAAAGTTGTCATAAGATTGAGTTCGATCAATGATAGTGGTTAGGCTTCTCCTTGCAGTTTTCTAACAAAACTTAAGTTAGATTAGATCTACCATTGGACTAGACCCAAGCCTTGAATTAGATTCCAAATCCACAACCTCCCCTCTCCCTTTTTTTAAATGCTGGATTTACTTGCATATAATATAGATTTGGTTTCTGATTGTGGCCTACACAGACGGACACAGACTTTGCCTTCTCTGTAAGGATGGCATAGAATACACTTGGTGGAGCAGACATGTCTGCAATAACGGACTGTGGACTCAGAGAAGCTGTTTAGGGATGGCGACATCAGGAGATCTTTAGATGTTGCATAGGGAAAAGACAGAGGTTGGGATGTCATGGGTGATGCAGATCACAGTGATAGAGGCTGGGAAAAAGTCGAAGATTGGGATGTTGTGCTTCTTGGGGGTTGACGACATCACATACAATGGAGGATGGAGCATGATGGTGTTCGGGCCTTAAATGGTGCTGACCAATTCTGTGGGGGTGTGCATTGTGGTTTGCATTAGTAATTGTGGAAGGAATACGGAGCCACGTGATCAAGGTGTGGTCGAACACAGTCGACATGGAATTCTGCAATGCGAATCAATGGCACTAGGTGTGGGAACAATGTTGCTTGGAGTTGGACTGGCAGAAGACAGATGTGATGCAGTTGGGAAATGAGTAGATAGAGGAATCTCTTTGATGTTGGTGCACATGGTGACGGTGGCCAATGACAGAAGGTGAGTCGGTTGCATTAGTGTAGTGTAATAGAAATATCAAACATTGAATCAGTTAAGAATTCAACTATGATATCAATCAACTGATGCAACATTAAAATCAAACCTTTAAATCACACAGAAACTCGAGATGAAGTTGTGTCTAGGGCTGGAAGTATCATTCACTTCACTATAACAATATATTTTGAGTTTGTCGACAACAAATAAGAAATATTTTTATTATATTGTTCACCTAAAACCAATTGTTTATGACTGCCTCTGGTTTTTGACACACTAATAAAGTTGTGCATGGCAATTCTGAATAGCCCTCTAATGATTCATTCAAGTGCATCATAGAGCTTCTAATGCTCAATCTCCCTTGATAGTTTAATGAAAATGTTTCCATTTTCTGGTCTCTGCCTTTACGTTTTACGCCATCTATCTTCTACAGATCCATGGAACGATCTGCACCAAAGGAGTTGGATTCTCAGGCAGTGAAGAAAGACATTCCCAAGGATGAGAAGCATTAGAATAAAAAAGGCTCCAATGGATATACTTCATAACTTCATAGTTTTTTCGTCTATGAATGTTCAGTTTTGTCCTTTGCTTTTCCTCTCAATAAGAGTTATTCAGAGATTCTTGTAAGTGGCTTTTGTCGTAGAGATTAACTACTGGCCAGACCTTTTCGACAAGCATCAAACAATTTATTATTATTTTTTTTATGATGTAGGTGTTCCGGGTTTCACTTGATCAAACAATTCTGCAGATAGATGGTCTTTATCGGTTTGTCTACGTGATAAATTTGGAGTACAACTTATGCATATTCAGAGGTCGATTTTTCAAACATAAATACGTGGGATCCGAGAGACATTGTGCTTTGTGTGTATGTATAGAATGGTTACCCTGCACATTCGGTCTGTGAGTGACGCATAGGCGGTTAAATGGGATTCTGAGTGCCTGAATCACTTCTGGGAGTTCCGAGTTAATTTTGACCACTCGGGGTATCTGGAAGTGATCCGGCTATTCGGAATCTCACTCAGTCACTCACAGACCAGGTGTGTATATGTGACCAGGTGTGTGTATATATTTGTTAGTCAAAAGAGGTGTGTGTATGTGACCAGGTGTGTGTATATATTTGTTAGTCAAAAGTTGTAGGAGTTGTAATGTTATGTTATTTTCTTGCTGTCAGAATAATTGAAATTAAATTTTCTGTCCCATAATATCTCTTGTCCCTGTGTCCCACTCGTCATTCTAGTCTACCACCGGCGGCTTCTGACTGTCGGCCCGACCAGAACTATACCCTGGGGGGAAGATGAATCCAGAGAGATCACCGACGGCACGATCGATACCTAAATTCGGTCGGATCTGAGTAAGAGCTCAGTGGTCGGGCCACCGGCTGGAGGGCGCCGGTGGTGGGCTGGAACGACGAGTAAGACATGGGGACCCGAAATATTATGGGACAGGATTTGATCTCAAAATAACTTGAGCCGGAGAAACTTAGGAAATAAAATGCTTTGTGGAATTGTTATATTGGAAGGAGAGTTTCATGTAGTATTTGAGCAATAATAGTAGCTCGTAAAATTGTTTTTTTTTTAGTGTTTATTTTGTAATAAATAAAATTTCAAAGTTTTAAAATATACATACTTAAATCTTTACACCATTAATAAATTCAAAGGTGTTAACATATATTGATGGTAAGAATTATATATATTTTTGAAAATACTTTTATGTATAAATTCTGTGTTTCTCAAACCTATTCCAATGAATTAATTTTTTTAAAAAAATCTAGTATAATATTGTAATTTATCTTTTTATATATTTTTTAATGTTTGAGCTATTTTTAAAAAATATAATTTGTAATTTCTTTATTTTTTTTCTTCGGAGGAAATGAAATCGTATGATCAAGGAATAAAAAAACAAAAATTCCATTGCCGGGATTTGAACCCGGGTCGCCTGGGTGAAAGCCAGGTATCCTAACCGGACTAGACGACAATGGAGATGTTATTCAAGGTGCAGATTAAATATTTGAATAGATAATATTTATTCTGTTGTATCAAAAGAGTTTTATATTCATAGAAAATTAGCATCTGTTTTACTTTAAAAAAGAACAAAACAAATAATAATCTAGAATATTAATTTTTTTTAAAAAAAAACAAATATGAGGCTTTAGTTTATTAACTTTCAAAATTATAAGCATAGTGAAAGACCAATTAAACAATGAAATTGTCTAGGGCAGTCCTGGACTCCCACTTTCCAAGCATTAAGGGGCAGTCCAGGGCAACAATAGATCAAGAGCAAGGTTTTTCATTGTTGTATGCACTTTTTTTTTTTGTTCTTATTGTATCCTGGTTGTATTTCTCATTGTATTTA
This sequence comes from Kaempferia elegans, assembly GCA_037974815.1. Classification (NCBI taxonomy): domain Eukaryota; kingdom Viridiplantae; phylum Streptophyta; class Magnoliopsida; order Zingiberales; family Zingiberaceae; genus Kaempferia; species Kaempferia elegans. The sequence continues at coordinate 7,052,652 of JBBPFQ010000064.1, forward strand.
TCGAGTTAAAATTGTACAAAACTTCTCCGCTTCATAGAAAGAGGATTTATAATGCATTTGTGAGTGAAGAGAGTGGACTCTTGGATTAATCACCTCAAGGAGGTGGATACAATGTAAAATCTAAGTCTTAGCGATGCTTGAAGTTTCTACTACAACAAATCATCATCGATGTAATCAAAGTTAATCACCCTCCTTCTAACTCCCAAAGTGTCTTAACATATATTTCTCAAACATACTCATCATATTACTTAAACAGGGTCACCGTATTGCTCATACATCAAAAGTCAATATGAGTTCGTTCGAGTTTGGTCAACCGATCGAGGTCAATTTGGTAAATCTTAATTAGAGGTCGATAACACTAACATATATTATAGCAACTAGCTATAAATCATAACTGCTACAGTATAGACAACTTTTGTTTATCAATACTGGTTAGTATTATATTGTAGTAGTTATATAATCGTAACTGATACAATTGTATAACAAGTACGAGATTGTAATTGTTATAATTATGCAGTAACTATGATATCGTAGCTGCTACAATAACTTAAAAAATAAGGGTAGTTTCGAAAAGTAAAGTGTGTAGTAGTGCGATGGATTGACCCTACGATAATTTTTTTTTAAAAAAACTCTTTTTACTTTTATCCTAAAAAAAATTAGCGACTAAAATACATTTTATCAGCAAATAATATATCATTTAGTTCATTTGATTAAAAATGAACTTACATGCAGTATAATTTTAATTAAAAAAATTAATATCATTACTTATAGTAAAAATATATAACAGATAATGTTCATATAAATATAAAATTAATTCAAAAATAGCATACTAAAATTAAATACATTTTTTATGCGATTTATTTTATTCTTTGTAAAAATTATATTTAGAAGATTGTAATAAAAAGTAAAGTAATCTTGAACTCAATTTCCCAATAATCCCGAGCTGTGATGCCATTTTTTTTCCATATGGAAAAAAAATCTTTAGATGCATCTAAAGTACAATTCCAAGAAAATCTTTAATGATTATTCTCATGTAAATAAAAATATCTTAAAAATTATAATGAATATTTTTTAAAATATTCATTGATTTTTAAATTTTTTTTTTTTTTTAAAATGAACCTAGCTGACTTGAACTACATGACTTAACAATTGTAAACCCAGACTGTAAATCATATCGTCACAAGTCTTGCTAAGCAAGATTTATAACGGGCTGAGATAAATTCGACCTGACAAGCAAAAACATAATTCATATATCCTTGGTTGTGCCCAACTCGATCAATCAATTTTGACATCTCTAACTTGAAGTTTTTATTTTTTATTTTTATAATTCAGATATCTAACTCTATAATCTGTGTATAGAGACGTCAAATTAAATTTTGCTATCAGCTCTATTTTTTTAAATTATTTATTATTATTTTTAACTCGGATAAATTATAATTCTTCCCGACTCAGCTGACTTGGACCTTGCTCTGCAATGCATTTTATTTGTATAGAGATTTCAAATTAAATTTTGCTATCAGCTCTATTTTTTTTAAAAAATATTTATTATTATTATTTTTTTTTTTAACTTGGATAAATTATAATTCTTCCCGACTCAGCTGACTTGGACCTTGCTCTGCAACGCATTGTATAGAGATTTCAAATTAAATTTTGCTATCAGCTCTATTTTTTTTTAATTATTTATTATTATTATTATTATAAACTCGGATAAATTATAATTCTTCCCGACTCAGCTGACTTAAACCTTGCCCAGCAATGCGTGAGTCCAAAGATGGCGACACTTTTTTGTGATTGAATGAGCCCAAAGAAGTGTGCAGAATCATATGAAGTGATAGGACAAGATTGGTCAACGACTTAGCGTATGCATTGGGTATTGAACAAATAAGTGTTTGCCACAAACATTATTAAATAAAAGTTTTGTCAAATTTCTTTCAATCTTTATAGAAATTAGCTTCAAATGATCGTAAATATCATATAATATAATATTAATTAAGATATATAATTTCCATAGATTATAATAAGCTTCTTGTGATAAATTATTCGCTTCTTTTTGTCTTAAATATGTCTCATGTCACCACCTTCAATTAAGACCAAAGGATTGAAGTCGTGCACTAGTCACTGTTTAGGCTAGTAGTTCCTATAATTTATCTCATTCGTATTAGCTTGGGACAGATTAACGGAGGTGCTAGGGCGAGCGAATCGTCTTTTGTCGCCAAAGGATTGAAGCCAACCTTGATAGGAGTGTTCTCGCTCAAACAGGAGATCCGAAGATTTTTATAATTATTTTAATTTTTGTAAAAAAATAATTTCATATTTTAGATATTTTTTATTTTTTTTCTATATTTAGAAATTTTAGAAAGGTAAGTCTATTAATAATTTTTTTATAATTTTTTTCTTTCTTTATTAGATAGGAATTGAAGTCTAAAGATAAAGTTAGAGTATATATAAATATCAGTTAATTAGCTATTTGAGGAATAATACTCAATATTAAAATCCCCCTTCTCGTTAGCTCGCATGATAATTATTATTTTGTCCGGCTTCAGTTGGTATTAGATCTTGCAGGTTCTAATTTGAGGAAGTCGAGCGTTAAATCTAATGGAAAGTCATCGTGGAGGTGCTCGTGGTTGTGCCAGGTAGGTTCCGATTAAGGAAGTTTTGCACCGTGGTCGTGCTAGGCAAGTTCCGACTATGGAAGTCTTACATCCAAGATAAAATTGAGAATTTACAGAGACAAGTCACACATTTAACCCAACATCTAACCAGCTAGCGATTCATAATCTTTAAGATCGTGAGGTAAGTGGTCGAGAGAATCAACATGGAGACATCAGATTTTGAGTTGGTCTATCCAACTTTTTGGGTACATCATGGATAGAGAATTTTATTGATTGAATCAATAAAGTGGAGTGGTTCTTTGACTATAAGCAAGTTCCATATTGGGTGAATGTGAAACTAATTGTCATCTGACTCAAGGGTAGAGCATCGGCGTGGTGGAAGCACTTACAACGTTTAGGAGATAGACATAGAAAAACTAAGATAAAGTATTAGGAGAGAAGATGAAGAAGAAGATAAAAGACCACTTTCTTCCCTTTGGTTACACTCAAACCTTGTTCCAAGGGCGATTAAGTTTTACCATGGAGAACGATAGCTTCGACGCCCAAGATGACCTTGACAGATTCGAAGATGATTTGAAAGAAGAAGTTGATGAGGTATTTTATGGTGATGATCCTGAACTTTGATCGTTCATGATAGTTTGTTGATTGAGGAAGATGTGTGAGATAAGACCGAGGTGATTAGCCAACATGTATATGATGATTAATTATGGAGTGGACGGAGTGCTTGATGATGATCCTTTATTCATTCCGGATTCATGTTATGTCTAGCAAGACCTAGAAGACAAGATAAAAGAGATTTACAAACTGATTTACAATGATGACGGAGTTGACGGGGTGGAGAAGAAGAACACTTCCCGCTAGACAGAGAAGCTCAAGATCAAGCTCTTTAGCAAAGCCACCGTCAATTATGAAATTAAGGTTCAGGAAGTGAACTGGCAGTTGTACAGGAAGCAAAAGGTCATAGAGGTGGCATTGTATGAGCAAGAGAAGCAAGCGTGGGCCGGCGTGCGACCACGGATGCCAACTTCTTTACTTTGCAACAGGCTGACGATGCACTCTACGTATGTGAAGCAGAAGGAGGCAAAGGGGATCTTGTAGGGCAAGTACGTATGTATGATTCTGAAGGCACTCGGCGGTAACTACACTACAATGCAAGACTTCCTAATGATCGACAATGGCACGTACAAGGCGATGGCAAGGATCAACACATTGCAGCTGTTAGTGCAAAGTGTACTAATAATCAAACTTATATTTTGATATATGACAAAAAGTTCAAATCATAACACATGTATTTGATATGATTGTTAAGTGTGCAAACTCAAGTGCCTTGATGGATCTAGAGGACTAGACACTGAGCAGAAAGTCCAGATGCATGGGTCAGAAGGATCTAACATCTGGCAAGAGGACTCAGTGGGTCAGTGTAGACTAGACATCGAGACGAGGAAAGACTTGCTGGGTTGGGGATCAGACGTCCAACATAGAAGGTTTGACACATGATAAGTAAGGTAAGTTACTGGAGTGGAGAGAACCAGTGATGTCGTGTTCCAATTTGGGGCAAACCCTAGGCGATGATCGGACTGAGGAAACCAACCGTGGCTTCTAAGTCAAAATTAAGATATACCTATTTGTTATTCTTTTATCATGCATATATATGATCTAACTCTATTTTGTAGGATAAATATTATTTCTGTACTAATATTATTTTGCAGGAAAAATTTGTTCCGTCAACGGATAGGATGGTTCCATAGACTGATTCGTGGAAATCCGAAAGGATCAAGATACTGATCAAAACACAAAAGGAAAAAAGTGTTTCATTCATTGATCAAGTTGATTAGTCGACGGATCAGAGATTTACGAAGATTAGATTCGATCAGCCAAACCCAACATAAAAGGAAATATTCGTTCCGTCGACTGATAGACTTATTCCATCGACAGATCAAAAGATACCACGAAGATCAGACCGATCAGCCAGATCCAGAGGAAAGGAAAGTTTAGGTTCCGTCGACGGATATAATGGATCAGTCAATAGATTAAACTGATTTTGCAATAAATCAGTTCGAGAAGCTGGACACGAACCCGGGGAGGTTCACTATGTTCCGTCGATGGATCATCAAGATTAGTCGACAGATCAAGTCTAAATTCGGAAGTTCAGCCGGATTAGTGGGATTTGATCAGATGGTTGCTCGGCTATAAAAAGAGGGCTCTAGAACAAAGTTGAATTAACTTTTTTTATGAAGAAACAACTCTCCTACATTGTGCTCTCAGTCTTTGAGCCAAGATCATTGTCGAACAAGTATCCGCATCGAAAGATTGTTAGTGAATTAATCCATCGATATGATCTAACGGGTCATGGATTCTTGGAGTAGGAGTCGGCTAAGCTTCGAACTAAATAAAAATCAAAGTGTCATCTTCTTTTAATTTTCTTATTTCAATTTCCGCTGTATACTTGATAAGTCTTTTAAAATAAAAGAAAAGATTTTAAAGCAATAAGATTCTGTAGGATCGAAAGTGTTATAAGGGGAGGGTGAATAGCGTTCATGTATTTTTCATACTTTTCGAATATAAAACTTAACGAATTAAAGCACAACAGAAAATAAGAAAGTAAGCCGAGAACAAACATGAACACACAGATTTTTACTTGGCTCAGAGTATATGACGACTCCTAGTTTAAGGCCCGCATGTGAGAGTGCTATCGTTGGGTAATTTTATAATAGCTAGCAAATTACAATACAAAAGATTTGAATTGAAATACTATAAGTAAATTATACTGACGGAAAGACTTGAATTTGAAGCTTCGATTGTCGGAGTAGCATTTCAGCGTCGTGGAGAGCTTTTCAGACCAACACGTAGTTATGAAGTTGATTGGAATGTTGTACTTTAGCTGCTGGTCGAGCCCTCATTTTACAGGGTAATCCAAGCACCTCTATCTCCATTGAGGTGCATCTATTCGGTCGAATATGATCATGATCCGCCTGAAGTTGTCGCAGCTTACCCACGCTCAAGCGCCTCTATGCCTTTAGAGGCGCCTCAATGCTGATGAGCATCGACTAATCAGAAACTACCACCTAGCCTTCTTCTACCGCATTTGTTGATTTGATAGAGGCGCCTAATCCCTTTCAGGTGCCTGGATCAGCTTTTCCCAGCTTAATTTTTTCTACATCACAAGGTTAACACCAAAATAAAGTATAATATAAAATTAAATATTTTGGTAGTCTTCTGAATATCCGGGTATGACTTTTAGGTTTCCTTGAAACTCTAAATCGATATGACGCCTATTGTTCCCTCGACAGGGAATGCGTCATCACCTACTCATCTCAGGAGAGTTACCTTTTGTCAAATTAGTCCTTCAGACTGTTTGGACTTTTGCTCAACATCATAGACTTCAGGACTTCACCTAGTGTCCTCGATCCTAGAATTTCCTACCTTGCGTCCACGACCTTCAAGACTTTCACCTAGTATCCTTGACCCTTGGATTTTCCAGTTGATGTTCTCGACCTACCAAGACTTTCCGCCAAGTGACCAAGACTTCATTATCTAGCCGCAATTAGGGTTTTTCACTTACATAAAGTACACTAAGACTTTTTTCCACACTCTATCAGACTTTAGATTAACAATAACCTTAAATTAAAATTTTTTATCACTATCAAAACTTATGTTCGATCATGTGGTGCTTCGTATACCAGCACGGATCACTTCTAGGCGCCTAAAAATGCACTTAGTTGCCCATGCGTCACACATAGATCGAGTGTGCAAACCAGAGAAAAAATTTTTTTCTATGTGTAAACCAACCCTCCTCTCGCATGTTTCCTTTTCCCTCTCTCTCCTTTTTTTAAAATTTTTTTACTGTGTTTTACTTTTTCCCTATGTTTCTTTTTTTTCTATCCCCTCTCTCTCCCGTGTTTAAATTTACTTTTCTCTTGCATTTTTTTCTCTCTCTCACAGCATTTTCTTCTTCCTCTTCTTCCTCTAATTCCCTTATTATTTTTTTAATCCTAATTTTACACTTAAAATTCTTTACCAGATGTCACTGTCACTACAACTCATATTGTTGTTGCCGCACTATATTACTTCCAGTGTTGTCGTTGTTTGCTGCCACGGTCATCACTTTGCCGACAGTCTATAGTAAATATTTTTTATTAAGGTGAAATTTTTTTATTTAATCTCTTATGATTACATATTTAAGTATTAAAAATATATAAAATGTTAATTTTTCATATTCATATTTGTATTTGCTAGCCAAATATATTATTTGTTTACTATCAATTTTATTTGTTATTTATTTTTGAATGGTTAGAAAATTTTAGTTATTAAATTAAGTGATTATGTGTCTAAAATACTATGCTAATGATAAATTAGATAAAATAGTATTGTTAAGGTATTTTAAGAAAATACGAGATATATCTACTTCAAATAGGGCATCTCCCCCTCCACTATATTCTCCTCCGCTGTGTAACGCCCGCCCTTATCTACTAGGCTTAAGAGCGGGGTTACTGACTACTGAACTAACTACTACTAACAACTGCATGCCATAATCAATCTAACTTAAACTACAATTCTAATTCCCACTCCAAGGGATCTGTAACGCCCGCACCCGTAGCCGCTGGGCCCGAGAGCGGGGGCTACTTTACTTGCCTATCTATCTGACTTATTCTACATGAGACATGTGCGGAATATTTTTTTTCTTTAATGTATACATACATATAGTGCAAAAGGTCACTATACATCAAAATACCTGAATACATCGCCTTTCCCTACAGTACCATACACACACTATGCACTCCTCAGCCCTCCCTGCAGCTCCCATCTAGCTGTGTTTTCCTGCAGTATAAGGAAACATGCAACTAATCAGCAACGCTGAGTAAGTTCCTTGCCTACTCACAA
>JBBPFQ010000064.1:7060244-7070658 GCA_037974815.1 Kaempferia elegans
GGGCCAATTGGTGTACAGGTATGCCAAAATAAGAGGAGATGTCTCCAAAAAAACTTAGGAATATGAAACCTAAGACCACTCTCTATCTGACCATGGAAGAAAGTAGTAAAATCAGGGGGAGGCATATAGGGTACCTGATCCCTCGAGGTATTTGAATGGTATAATCATGGGCTATGCCATTGTTCAGACGGAGCTCCCCTCTCATCTCACCAGTCATAGAAGAAGAGATGGTCTCGTACCAAGGTGAGATAGCCATAGGAAGGATTACAGGTATCAGAAAAGGCTATAGCTAAAGAAGGGAGTGAAGTTTAGATGGGAAGACTTGCGTAAATGGATGCACACAGGAAGAGGAATAGAACGAGAAGAGGGTTGTCGAAGTTGCCAGCGAGAGGACACGAATCCCTGAAAGTGAAAGAGAGGAGATGAAAATGAGGTCGAAACCCTAATATACATTTGTGCTCTTCAGGGATGGTCATCGGATTTTAATCCCTAGTATTGGCGAGATGGCTTCTGGACTATCCGATTATGCACACTCACCGAGATGCTATCATTTGAGTCATACTGCAACCTGTCCTATCACTTGACATGACTGCTCACCGATAGGTGTGACTTCGAAGGTTATTAACCCAATAATGCAACAATGGTAAGACATTAGCCGACAATTAATGCGGCAACATGTTTTGTATTAGGCGTCTCATGCCTAATAAATGTGTGATCTTTTGAAAATCGGCTGTCATAAATGCTTAAGATTGACTCTCTCTCTCTCTCTCTCTCCACGTGGCACATACATCGCGTCCAATCAGTCAACTTTGCACTCCTTCAACTAGAACAAAAGGGGGAAGCTTGTGGTGTGGTGATTGCTTGGTAGGCCACGTGGCATTCAGAGATCGGTATTGGAGGTGATTTAGCAGTCAAAGTTAGAAAGTCACAGGATCCAAGGCGCCGCTCGGAGAAGGCTTAACTCTACTCCGAGCGGGCCTTAAGTAAGTCATCAAGCAATGCTCCAGAATCTTCGCTCCTGAGCCTTCCCGGTCGTACTTAAAGCAGGATCAGGAGTGATGGGTTCGTGCATGCATAAACAAGGGAAACGAACAAGTAAGTTAATGAGCGTATACATTTAAGAACCTCCTGTTACAGCCGCATTAATGATAGGGAAAAACGAAGTGTTCGCTAGTAATCAATGAACCAATAATGGGTTCATTAATTCTCTCATAGTAAATATCTCCTCGTCAATGAGGAAGGTGAAAGGAGGAGAAACGGTATAAAAAGGCATTCAAGAGGAAAAAGAAAAGGATTTCGAAAAAAGAACAGAAACTTGCTCTTGGAGTAGACACCGGCAAGTCTTCTTAAGGAACCTCGAAGCAGGATCAACTAGCATTCTTAGGTTTACTTCTCACTGGAGGGAAAATCTCCTACAATAAACCGTAGATAAGACTTGAAACTTAGATCCCTTAGTTATCTCTTGGAGGATCTAACTATAATATTGCACGATTACCCCCGGGCAACTCTCATCAAATTGTTGATAATGCGGATGGTGAAGTTTGCAAATATGAAAGAGATATTTTCGTGTTTTGTAGATAAAAGAAGGTTTTATTTGAACGTCAAAGGAGCATGTTTAAGACATTTCAGTAGTGTGAAGCCTGTAGGCGATACAGCGTATGGTTGGGAACAATGTAGAACACATCGCCGGTGTTGAGTTGTGCGTCCGGGCGGACGACCAGCCGCGGGTTCTTGAACACCTCCGGGCGGGTGACGTAGTGCCTGGGGTTCTTAGCCATGATCTCGGCCACGACTATAGGCTTGCGGTGGACCTCCACGAACCCGCCAGGGTGCACCAGCTTCAGCACACCGTTCTCCCTCCGAGCGACACCCATGATGATTATTGAAATGATGACTGTTGTGGTGGTAGTGGTGCTCCTCCTCTGTGACACCCAGAGGCTTCAAAGTGAAGGAGGGAGCTAGGGGGCGCGAAGACTCACCTGGTCCTTCCATGCTTCTTGTAGCTGCCATTGACGTGAGCAACAAACTGAGACCCTCGTTCTTCTCATCCTCTCTCTCATCTTGTATTCATTGGTCGACGTTTCCTATGGAAGAGAATGACCCAAATCAACAAAGCTAAATGTCTTCATTCATGAAAGATTTGATTCATTTAGAGTCCTAATTATAATAAACTTATGGCGGCGGGCTCGTGGAAAAAGAGAATGGCCATGATCAAGTTCATGGCAGCGTTACAATCCACAGATAACGTCGACCAATGAAAATAACATAGCAAATGGCAATTCACTCATCTAGCGCTCCTGTCAATCTATCCTTAAGCTAACACAGAAAAGATAAATCACGGATAACTATTAGTTATTATTGAAAATGGTCAAATGCATAAGAGAGGTATATGCTCAGATGTACCGAATTTCGACCTCAAAACTTCATATGACAACCTCACATGTCTTAACTATCATACCAGTTACAAGAAGCACGGAAGAGCCAGGTGAGAGTTCGCGCCCTGTCAACAATCGTGATAGGTGTTGCTCAGAGGGAGAACGGCGTGCTGAAGCTGGGCCACCCCGGCAGGTTCGTGGAGGTCCACCACAAGCCGATGGTCGCGGCCAATATCATGGCGAAGAACCACAGGCACTGTGTCACCCACCCAGAGGTGTTCAAGAACCGGCAGCTGGTCATCCGCCCGGATGCACAGCTCAATAGTGGCAATGTGTTCTACTTTGTTCCCAACCATACTCTGTATCGCCTGCAGGCTTCGCGCTGAAATGTCTCAAACAGAGCTCATCTGACATTCAAATAAATCCTTGCTGGACTCTTCATCATCTCCAAATTCCCCTGTGCATGATCTCGTCGGCAATCAGTTTGCACCCATCAGTAACTTATGGCAAACCATTTACATGTCATATGGCTTTCTATAACAAACTAAAAAAAAAGTCACACGTGGCTCCTGATTCAGGCAGCACAATTGGACATAAAGCTAAAAGAAATTTACAGGGAAAGCACCATGACTTGGTCACATAATAAGAGAGTTACTTAAAAACATGAATCTAAGCAATCCATACAATCTTTAATGGACAATCACTCAATGCAAAAAGATAATGCACACACCCCAATAGGCATGCAGGATACAGGAATTACAATATTGTACGACTCAGTAATCCCTTTTAACAGTCACGTAGGTTCGATCCCATAATTATTATTACATTGTCAATAAACATCTAGTTCAACACTGAGAAAGCTCTTAGCAACGCGTCATAAACCTGAAAACTATAGTGCTGCACCTAGATTATGAAACCAGAATATCCTTCCAGGCATGAGTGTTGATAAAGCACAAGATTCATTGGCTGGGATTGGATCCCAGATACCACAAGGTTTTCTCAGCCCCATTTAGTAAGCAAAGTAAATCACTGCATGGCAAGACAAAAGTTAGTTCCTTCTAGATAAATTGAAGATTGAAGGCATAGCAAGATCAATTGCCAATTATTAGGTGAACATTCTTCTAGCACAAAATGTAGTTCTTGTTCAAAAGAAATTTATAAAGGTATAAAGAAACTACAAAATATATATTAAAATTGACTTGGCCACACTGAAAACAAAAATCAAGCCTCAAAATGACGAGCTACAAGTTAAATGAAGCATAACAATCACTAGATGCCCCATAAGAATCTGAGTACAGTATCTTTATTGTATGCATTTGCACAACATCGTTTGAGGATTTGAGATGCAATCAGGAACTTCCATATCAAAATTTCCACCTACCATGCCGTACTACAATGAAAATGCTTAATAGCTACCAGGATAGTTCTCTACGTTAAGATAAGACGATATTAACAAGATAATGCTAACCTGTGGCTGTTGTTGCTGATAGTTGTACCCAGGATAGGCAGCATATCCATATGTATTAGGATCTTGAGGTGCAGGGGCATATCCATATGTCTCGTAGCTTTGTGTGTATCCATAGTAGTTTCCATTCCACTGATTGGGATCTTGTTGTGGCTGTTATGAGAAGCATGCAAATTATGATGATTTGTGGTCTAGAATACTCTGCAAACAATTATTTTAACCAAGCCGGGAACTACTATAACCTGTTTATTTGCGGGACTACGACCCCAAGAAAGTCGGACATTTTGGCCACCCAATGGTGTTCCATTTAGTTGTCTCAAAGCTTCCTCTGCACTGGCCCTGTTGGCAAACTGCACAAACCCACAACGCTTGCCTATAGGTATCTTAACATATAGCAACTCCCCATAAACACCAAAAGCTTGCCGCAGCAGGTCATCTGTGATATTTGGATCTAGTCCACCAACAAATATCTAAAAGCCAAGGTAGTAATGATCAAAATTGGTTGCACAATTACCTTCTATTATTTGCCAAAAACAAAAAGGAACAATAAAAACACCCACAGTGGTATTGTTTGGATCATTGTCAGATTCAACTCCTTGAAAAACCTGGTTAGAACCTGCAAGCAAGAACACATGAATACTTGAAGAAAAGTTCCCCAAATCATTTGGGTACACATTATGCATATGAACTTTTGCCCTGGAAGAAACCAATCTTGGTGATACATTACTGGATGATGATCAAGATGCATGCAACACATGCCAAAGTATAATAATCTTCTCAGATTACTAAGTACATACTGAATTTGTTTTCCCTTCAATAGAATTCATCATATGTGAAAACTAGAATATGGCAACCTATAGTGTTTTCAATAGAATAAACCAACAAGGTTGCAAATATACCTTCATCTATAGCATCTGAGAATGCATATTAGTCGCCATTTAATTGTATGATTCTGTGATGGTTATACTACTTTGTGCAACAAAAGTTAATTTATTGTATTCATGTAAAACGATGCAGTTAATACTTCATAATTTATAATACTTGGCCAACAATTTCATGCATCAATTAGCGGTGCACTGGCACAACCTGGGCAGATCTCAAATGAAAATCCAAATGAGGATGCAAAATGTGCACTGTGTCATCTTGCTCAGGCTAAAATTCAATGCAAACTTAAAACTTCAAAACACATCAATATATTTTTTTTTGTGTGCTTATATTATCATAGCTCAACCCCAACCCACACCTCCCTCTATCATGCCCCAAGAGGTGGAGATGGCCTACCCATTTTAATTGCAAAATGGAATAGAAACCCCTATTAAAGTGCCTGAGTCTAAAGAACAGGAGCATACACGGCTTTTGAATAAAGCATTGAAATTAAAAGGAAATGTAGCAGAAGATGCCACAGAATAAGAGCCAGAAGTAAATTGAGAGCGTAGATAGATTTTGGAAATTAACACTCTAACTAGAAGGGAAAGTAGCAAAAGATGCCACAAACATGAAAGGACCAAGCTGTTATATAATCAAGAACACTGACCTAAATGGGGAGATATGGATCTCAGCTGAAGTCAATTCCAAGCCCTATATGAAGGCACATGGCATCCTGCTCTGAGACAACATGAGTCTTTATATAAGTCTTTTCTAGAACTATGCATAAAGGAGCCTAAATTTCACAAAAGTGCATGCGGGAAGGAATATCAATTGGAGAAATATTTAGCTATAATTCAAGTGAATAAGAGTGGGGGAAATCAAAGAGTAGCATTCAACAATTCTCTTTCAAACTAGACACTTTTCAAAGGATAAATTACAAGACAAGACATGGAACCATAAAAGAAACAACAGATCTAACTCAATAAAACATGGGAAAGCATCTGGATAGTAAAATTACATGAAAAAAGGTAGTAAGATACTAAGATGGTTTCACTTTTACTCACCATCAGCAGAATATTGTTGAGAACCCAAATTCTTTTTGTTAGCAGCTGGACCAATTCGCATAGGTCTTGTTGAACAATAAACTCCATTCATCTCAGACAAAGCATTTGATTGTTCATTTGGGTCCCCAAATCTAACAAAGCCAAAGCCTTTAGAGCGCCCAGTAAGTTTATCAGTCACAATTTTTGCACCCTTAACTGATGGATATCGATTCTTGAATGTCTCTTGTAACAAGTAATCTGTAACATCTGCTGCCAAATCACCAACAAAAATTGTGTAGTCAACACCATCATCTCCACGTCTCTCGCCTGCTCCACATGTTGCCCAATTAAGCCTGAAAGTTTGCTCAATGTTTGGCATCATTTGACCATTGTAAGTTTGAAGAACTCGTTCAGCTGCTGCATGGGTTATGAACTCAATAAAACCATAACCCTCAGATTGCCCAGTCTGCTTATTCCGAATAACTTTTACATTAACAACCTGTCATTTAGTGGTGATCACGCGTCAGATTATCTCCAATACAAAATTATATTTATCAAAAGAGAAGCAGCTTTATGCAATCCCAGAAAGAAGCAAAAGATGAAAAAAAAACTTTCAGTGGCAAAAGTAAATTGGTAAAGATTCATATAAAAAACTAGAACACAGCAAGCTGTATGCATTTCATATCCAAATTCCCTCTCATGCAAAACATACAGCACTAGAAGGATCTATCACAATCTAGCAGTGTTGTAAATGGCGATACGCAGTACCACCTACTGCCTAGCTGGTACCTAGGTGGTCCATAAGCGGTTGAATTTTTTTACTATTTTTTATACATAATAATATAAATAATCATTATTTTTTATAATATTTACTTTTAATAAAATATATTAATTAAAAATTTAATCTGAATATATATATATACACAATTAATGGGATAATTTTATTAGATTTTAATGAAGCTTATTTAAATTATCTCAATCATAGCTAAGAGTTGATTAAAATTATTAGCATTTATTTAATTAAACCATAACTTACAACTTACCCGCATACCCTATTTTAAGCGTGCAATGAGTCTGATGCGTCACTAGACCTAAGTGATGCGTTCGGGCCCATCACCGGGCACGAGCAATTCCTCCAGGCCTGAGCGATGAGTCTGGGCCCATCGTCGTGCTCGAGCGACGCTTCTAGCCCATCTCCAAGCTCAGACGACGCTTACAGGATTTGACAACGCGTCCAGGCTCGCAAGATGAGTTGCGACGGTGAAACAGCGATTTCGACCACAACAATGGCAGAAAGAGGTAAGTTACTGATGGAAGAGGACCCAAAGATTTTTATTATTATTTTGATAATTTTTATTCTTTTGGTATTTAAGGTATATTTGGTGTTTTAGATATTTTTGGAAATTTCTATCTTTTGTACATTTTTCAGATTTGAGCCCGTATAGAAATTTTAGAATTGTGAATCTGTTAATAATTTTTCCTTTCTTTTATAATTTCTTTCCTTTCTTTATAAGTTAGAAATTGTAGCCCATATATTAGGATTTCTTTTATTTATTTGGATTTTTGAGTTGAAGCCTATATAAACATGTGTTTAGCTACTTGAGAAATAATTCGTAATAAAAATTTCCTCTTTTTTTGAAAGATTTGGACTACAAAGGTTATCTCTTCTTGCCTTCTCCTCAAACCCCCATTCTCATCAGCCCGCAGGATAATCGGTATCCTACCCGGCTTTAGTTACCACAGTGCGGCTGATGCCCGCCTCCCGCCTAGGCGGCCACCTCAGCCGCTATTTAAAATACTGCAATCTAGTCATAAGATTATGGAGCATATTCGTGTTCTATCATCTGAAACACAGGTATGATTCCTTTAATAAGTGATAGGTAATGGAAAAATTAGAGCACAATATCTTATATAAACTAAAATACAAATTATAATTAAATTGAGGATGAAAATGAATCACCCAAGTGGAAGAAAAGGCATCTTGGCCTCAAAGTCTAGCACACACAAAATATGAACACAAATAATCAAATTCACATAACATAAGAAACTTACTCAACAAACATGGTGTAAACAAGTCAAGAAGTCTGGCTCATCTATGACAGGGAATAATAAAAAGTTTCTCATAAACAAATTGTCAGGTTAATGAAACCAAACATGATTACAGCATAAATTTTCTCATAAACAAATTGGCTGGCTACTGAAAACAAGCATGATTATACTATATGTGACCACTTCTAATTTGTTGATTGTGTATCTTATATAGGGCATCATTATTCATGATGAAGTAAACCAATTGGTAACCTTTTTCAACCATTGGTAGAATACTATGTCGAGTACTTAAACAAGAAAAGATGAAGGAAATTGAGGATTCAAACAATCATCAAGACAGGCAGAAGATAAGAAAGTTCATGAACACAAATAGGCAAGGTAGAATATTTCTCAACATCAAGTTCCACCTAAGCAAGCAAAATATATGAAATAAAATGGAAATAAGATAAGAAAGATCATTTCTTTTCTCCTTTTTGCACTAAAACTATTTCAATTTCTTTCTATTTCCTTCCCTCCAAGTAAACAACAATTAGAAAGGTTAAGGAAAAACAGAGATTTCCGTGCCTCAATTTACTGAGACTGACAGCTTGTTGATCTTGCTGTTCTTATTCAAAAGATAAGAACAGAGGAATCATCAAAGAACTAAATTCTTATTAAGACAATGTAAATTTAAGAAAATAAAATAACTAAAATGAAGCATCATGAATTTTATCAGTTACTCTAAAAAAATAGTAGAGATAGTCATTATTGATTTATTAGCAAAACAAAAACAAATTGGTTGACCAGCTACATGTATGAAACCATTCTTTATAGAGAGAACAAAAAATTCAAATTGAAATGAGAAACAAGAGGTTTCCGATAAAAGAATTAAGTAACTAAACATTTATAACACATATAACCCAAGCCGATGACAATCAATTTCAGCAGGTCAGATAAAACATAATTTACACATAGCAGAAATAATGCAAACTAAAAAAAGCTTTCTTGATCCACCAGTAGTGTTTACATGTACAATTGCAAAACATATAAGTTATACATTAAAATCAGCCAGACTGTGCAACAAGAAAGAACAAATCAGAGAGTGAAACTCTAGGAAGGGAAGGGATTAGCGTTGGCTTATCTCTAGTTTAATTTTAAATTACGTTTACAAAGAACCTATCCTTCAAAATTCGCAAACAGGCCAAGGCCCAGATTTAAAAAAAAAAAGTTAAGTCATGACAAATATTCAACCAATGAGGAGAGAGAAGGAAGCGCGACCTCTCCAGTATGGGCAAAGCAGCCATAGAGGTAATTCTCATCCATCCAGTACTGCAGGTCACCCATCCACAGCGTCCGGATCTCATCTGCAGACCCCGGCTGCGGCACCGCCGAGACCATCATAGGCACCGGCGTAGTAGCCTGGTACGGCACCTGCGGAGGAGCCTGGTACGGCACCGGCGGGGGCACCTGCGAGGGCTGGTTGTTCCACATCGGCGGCGGCGGCTGCATCTGATAATACTGAGGCTGAGACGGCGGCGGAGGCATCGAAGCCCACTGCTGCCCCTGGTGTTGCTGGTCGCCCATCGCACCCTGACCCATCCCTCCCGCCGGCTGCATCATCTTTGCGTATCGAAGCCTCGCGATGAGGAAAAAAAACACAAACCCTAGAAACGGGAGGGAAGCGGCAAGAGGGAAAGAGGCGTGGCGAGGCGATAAGAAGTTTCTATATATAAAGCGAATCCAGCGTTCGATTGGAGTTGGAGATATCTGAAGATCTCATGCTAAAGGCACGTGCGGCAGTACGGAACCTCCCCAAGCACAAGGCCCGATTAGAGAAAGCATTTCTCAAAAATGTATAACACCTTAATATTTTAATTTTAGAGGTATTATAAATAAATAATATAATAATAAGTGAACCCATGGAATATGATCCGTTTGAAAGCTGAGTCAGATAGAATTATTGGTGACATGTCTAAAATATTAACTAATGCTCTGTTTACTTAGGAGAGCGGAAAATAAATCTAAGAAAAAGTTTTTATAGTGAAAAAGTTTTAGAGGAAAGAGAAAGACAATCCATCCGTGGATCATTTTGAAGTTAAAATCAATCCCCTCAAAATCAGACGGAAAGCAGAGGATGGAAAAAAATATCGCATGTACCCCTTTGGATTCATAAAATTACACTATATACCAAAATAAATTGACGTATGTACCATTTTTAACTCACAAAATTACATCATTACCTAGCATATATTCATCTTTCTCGATCAATGTAAACAAGTACACAAAGGAAGAGATTTATTCATCCTTTCTTTTCTCTCCCTCTGAGGGTAATTTTCTGTTGGAGCAATCTTGTAACCTAGGTTTTGATGTTTGGACATTGATTTAAGTTAGGATTATTGTTGTACTAATATGCATGGTGAGCTTGCAGGAGACAGACACAATAGGAAAGTCCAAGAGTGAGCTTGGCAAATGATGGAAGACCAAGAGTGTAGTCTTGGTTTGTACTTTGGCTGCGTAAAGTCCAGGGTTGTGTCCTGGCAGCGTAAGTCCAATCGTGTAAGTCCGACAACAATGACCGAGGCTGACGGAAGCATCCAGAAGGCAAGGCGCGAAGGATGGGGAGGCATCCGAGGGAC
>JBBPFQ010000064.1:7103209-7113885 GCA_037974815.1 Kaempferia elegans
GAAATGAGAACACTAGAGAGAAAGTCGGAGTTGCATTGATTGAGAGAAAACTCCGAGAGACACGTTTAAGATGGTACATACATGTACTTAGACAATCAATAAATGCTCCAGTTGGGCGATATGAAGCCATGACAAACACGCATATCAAACGAGAAAGAGAAAGATCAAAAAAGACTTGGTTAACAACAATAAAATCGGAGAAAAATTATTTAAGTATAGATGATGATATTGCAGGAGATAAAGTTCAATAGTATAAAATGATTCATATAGCCGACCCCACGTAGTGGGATAAAGCTTAATTGTAGTAGTTGTTGTTATTATTATTCTTATTTTATGTGGGATAAAGCTTAATTGTAGTAGTAGTTGTTGTTGTTATTATTCTTATCTCTTTTATCTGTCATAGCTACATGACACTTTTCTACACTATTTCATCCCAGGCTAATAGTTCTCTCGAAATTCTAAATCTTTTGTAAATAAACATTTTGTTGTTATTGTTTAGAGTTTGTAATTGCATTTATTAGAGATAAATCATTCTAATATTGGGTTATTGCACCCAACTAATCAATATACAAACCAACGTCAAGAGGAATCTCTTTTTGCAGTTACAGATATGTAAAGATTCACACAATGAACAAATTTACGCATCAACTTCTCCCGGTCATGCTATCATATCGAGCTTTAGAAGTTTCCATCTCAAATCTTATCTGAGGATCATAGTAATACATCAAACGTACGAATAGTTTTCATACTTATAGCCGCACACACAAATTTTTCAATCTCATTTCAAAGGCCTCTACTAGATTTACCTCATTGTCCTTCACCAAAAGTACACTTGCTTGTTGATATGTCAAAAATACTGTCATCATGTTTATGCACCCTGGGTCTCCCTCCCAAGAAAGATCCCAAGTCTCTTGCTCAGAGGGTCGTACATAAGACAGCTACGCCCCGACTAAATGGTCAAGCGATAAATAGCTGAGTGATCAAGTTGTGAATGGTAGGGAACCGAACACTGGAGTATCAAGGCTTGAGACGGATTGCCTTCGCTTGTTCCTCAACTTGACTAGGAAGGGCGTCAAAGATGTCATGTATGCCGAGTCTCCCGCTCAAGAATGACCTCAAGTCTCCCGCTTGGAGAATCGTCGGCAAGACAACTAGGATTTAGCTGAATGGTCGAGCAATGAATAGCTGAGCGACCAAGTTGTGAATCGTAGGGCATCAAACACGGGAACATCAAGGCCCGATCGAGATGGGTTGCCTTCAGTTCTCTCATCAGAGTCTTGTCACTTCTTCCTCGACACGATTAGGAAGGGGGATTTGTGATGCACTCTCCCGCCTAGGAAATGCCCAAAGTCTCCCGCTTAGTCCCCTTGCAAGTAATCCCGATAAGAATTCCTTACTATATATCCTCCTCATGAAGAAATATACCCTTTCAAGTCTCAACCCAATGCTTGCACGAGCTTAACTGGGCAGAAGCATCTTCGCTTTGCCGCTTTATATGGCCTCAACCTCCGACCACTCTTGACAACAGTAGTCATTGTACCTTCCAACCCATAACCACCCCTTACGGGGCAATATGCATCGAATGTGATTCTGACACTTATTTGACCATTAGAGGGATCATGTTGGCTATGTCGGCGCCCAAACCAGTGTTGACGCACATAATCACAGGGTCGACTGGGAGGCAGCCGGAGAATCAGGAAAGGAGGGAGAGGGAGAGGCTGGAAAACAGAGGACCATCACTTACCAAATTTATTTTTCACCCAATTGAAGCACTGGTCAACTTCCTTTTCAAATTAACATGGTCTATTACTCTCTACCGCAAAGCACAACTTAAACATGCACCCTTCTTGTCGGTCACATTGAATTGCCCATCCTATATACCGACCTGCCATGACGTCTTGTATATATGATTGCTAGGTCAGAGATTGCTCAGCATGGACCTTTTGTACAAACAACATAATTGAAACTAAAACCGTTCAGAGATGTTGTAGGCATCGATGGTGAGAGGTAATAGTTGCTCCTAGAGGCTTTGGAAGGAAATGAAGATGAAATAGGCACATATACGTCTACTAACCTTCTATTTACTTAAGGATGGATTATGAAGGAAAGGAAAAGAATTTATAGTGGAAAAAAAATCTTATGAAAAAGTAAGGAAAAGAAAAGAAAAAAAATTAAGGACAGAAAAGAACCATCGTCTGTGTAATGACATCAAAAATAGATAATAATCTTAAATTGATTTTGATAGATTGACATTAATTGATAATAAAGATAATATTTTTAAATTTATCATATTCATTGCTATGATTATAATTATTATGATTATTATATACTATTATTATTTATTATTTAGATAAATTTTATAAATAAGCCTTATGGCATGCCCTGCGATAATAATATCATAATTATTCTTTATTTTCTTTTATTTTTCATCTCTCCTTTCTTTTCTTATACGATATCAGAGTTATTATTTTTTTTCTCCTCCAAGATTTTTCTTCAACCGCCGTCACAAAGTTGTGCTCTTCGCTAGATTTCTTCTCTTCCTCCTAATTTCTTCTCCCTTAATTTTCCAACAATAGTATCGTCCCACCAACTTCCTTCTTCTTGCTCGTCTCCCACTCTTCTCCCAACAGCCAGCACTCTTTATTTCCCCTAGCAACAACCCTCGTTCTTCTTCTTCTTCTTCTTCTTCTTCTTCTTCACCGAAACCAGCAACAGCCTTCTCTTTTCTCTGTTGCCCTTACTAGCAAGAGCAAGAGCCAGCTGATCAACCACCACCAACTAGACCAGTATTCCAGCATCATCCAAACCGCTGCCCTCTTCTAGCCTCTTTTTTTCCCTTTTATTTTCTCCAGCAACCTGCAGGAACCTCTTCCCAGTAGTCTTCTTCCTCTTTTTCCACCAAGCAACAACAAGCAACCACTCATCGCCAGAGTCTAAGATAGCCACAGTCATCTCCTAATTTGGGTTTGATATCAACCTCATTTATTTTTCTCTCTATTTATTTTCTTAATTAGCTGTTAAAAAAATGAAAAAAAAAACCATTTCAGAAATCCTATTGTTATAAATTTCTTTTCTTTGCTTCACCAACATTCCTCCATAGATCTACTACGGTCTACGGACACTAAATTATTTATTTTCAATATTATCAGATAATCGTGGCAAAAAAAAAAAAAAAAAACAAAGTTAAATCCATCACATCATTGATCATAATAGTAGGTATTGTTTTAGAAGATTGATTGATTATGAAAGATATTAAATTTACCTCCACGGATTAATATAGTTGGTGCACAGTGTTTGCTACAATAAGACTTCAGGTTAATTTCCAACTAGTAAATATTAAATTTACCTCCAAGGATTGATATAGTTGGTGCACAGTGTTTGCTACAATAAGACTTCAGGTTAATTTCCAACTAGTACAAAAATAACTCACTGATAGGGATGAGTGTTAAGTTAAAATTGAGCCTAACTAATTTTTTTCAAACTAATCTAACTGACTGAATATTAAAAAATAAAAAAAAAGTCAAACAAACTGAATCGAAAAAATATTGATTAATTCAGTTAAAAAAATTGAATTAACTGAATTTTTCTAATTAGGATCTAAAAATTTAATTTTGTTTAATAAAATTTGATTTCAATCTAAAGATAGAGTCTAAAATTCAAGTTAGTCTAAAAATTTAATTTATTTGTTGTATTCGATTTAACTAAAAAAGAAATTTTAAAATTGAACTTAAACTGAATTAATCTATTTTTGAGGAAAAAAATCAAAATTCTAAATAAATTAAACTAAAATTTAAAATTTAGTTGGTTCGATAAGGTTGTTCAGTTTAATTAAATTTTGTTCAATTGTTGGGTGTCTAAGCTTTCCCATGGTCGTTGCGCTAGGGCAAATACTCCCCGTGATTTATCCCCTTTTAGAGTGTGTGAGGCAATCTTAAAAGGGCTACTAAGGTAACGACTTCACCTTTTATTGTAAAAGAAGATGTCAAAATTATCTGAGAGTTAGGCATATTGATGTTCAATGTCCTAGAAGACTTGACTCAAATATTGATGGTGGTACTATAACTTTAAAACAACCAATTGATACACAAGTCTGTTCTAAAGTATTCTTGTTTATACCTACTCTTGGTAAACTATCAGAGTTTTCATTTACTAAATGGTATATTTATACTACAGTAACTCATCATATCATACCGAACTATAACATCTTTGTAAAAATAATATCATACTATGGCTCGGATACGATGCAAGTATGGAATGGCTTAGGATTGTGAATTTCTGATTTTAAAATTTGCTCTCCATATGTAAGTTATCTTGATAAAATATATTTTTTAAATTTTATCATAATCATTATCTTATAAAGATAGAAAAATAAATACTATCTTGTTTCATTGTGGAATCATAAATGGCATCTACTATTTTTAAAGTTCCAGCTTGATCAGAACCTTTATTAGTGAACATGCAAATATACAAGCTTAATTAGCATCCTCAACTTGATTATTCTTCTCTTTGCATTATTTAGTTAATTATCAATCGATATGGTTTACTTACTCCCCAATCTCATTCATGTAAGGTTTACATGAAAGCTAAAACTCATAAGTTTGATGTCCATCATAGTCGTCCAGTATCCCATTCCACGAGCTCTAGTTGTCTCTTCTAAACCTATTGAGCCAATATGTTTTACCAAAGCAATTAAATATCCAAATATACATGTTATGATAGTTATGAAGTTTGATGCTCTCTTTCATCGTGGGACACAAAGCATAGTTCCTTGCACCCCTATGAATATTGTGGGCTTCAAATGGGTCTTCCATCTAAAGAATTATGATGATAGTTCTATTGAAAGAAATAAAGCTCATCTTATAGTCAAAAGATTCAATTAACAATCGAGTATTGGACACATTCAACCTAATCATTAAGATTACAACAGTTAGATTATTGCTATATATAGATATCAACTAAAATTAAATAATCAACAATTAGATATTTCCAATATTTTTTATGGTCATCTTGGGGAAAGTATATTTATGGAGGAATCGTTTGGATTCATTCATCCACAATTTCAAACACATGTTTAGCAGTCCAAGAAACCTATATATGATATTCGACAAATTCCTCGTCTACCTATTTGATTATAGGATCAAGAATTATGTGACTCAAAGACTAATTAAGTTTTCTTTAATTTGTAAGTGTAATGTTAACTCTATGATATTTCCTTTTTATTTATATGGATGATATTCTACTAATGGGCAATGATTAAGGCATCACTATAAATTCTTAATTAGGAATTTCTGATTTAAGATATTAACAATGCTCATTAATATTTCCTTGGTATTGAATTTTTATCAAATTTTAAATATTATCTTTTCTCACAGAGCAAATACATCACTAGGATTCTATATCGGGCTAAATGGATGATGCACCTCTTATTTTTACATTGGTTATTGTAGGTAACTTTTATACATCATCATCTTCTCTTCTTATGACCGATCCTCAAATGTACTGAAATATTATTGGATAAATATAGTATGTCATTATCACCTGATCTGATATCGTTTTTGTTATCAATCGTGCTTGTTAATTTATGTATACTATTTCTAAACAATATATTTACTGAATTATTATCCAAATGATGTTTTATTAAACTAGTAATCAAACTCAAGGTCTAGTCACTATGGTTGAATTTAATAATAATAATAATAATAATAATAATAATAATAATAATAATAATAATAATAATAATAATTTTGAATTAGTTTTAATCAATCAAGACTTACCATGTTTGGTATTATAATTAAAATCGAATTGATAGTAAAAGATAATATTTTTAAATTTATTATATACAATACTATGATTTGTAATTATTATAATTGTATATTAGATTTAATCTTTCCGTTAATTATTTAGATAATTTCTATAAATAATTCCTTTGGCTACAGTAATATCATCCAAATTAATTATTTTCCATTCTCTCCTCTGTTTCTGGCTTCTCTCCGTTTTTTTTAGTGGCGGCTGCACGAGGCGTCCTCGCGTCCTCGCGTCCTTACGCGGGGCCGACGATCGCGGCCCCTCGAGGCGAGCTTACAGTCGCGAGGAGAGTTCGTGACTAGTTCGTGACTACGTACGAACACCATCGAGAGAGAAATTAGGAAAGAGAAAAGGAAATTATGTAAAATAATAATAAGAATAATAATAATCATCCACAGTAGTTCGAAAAAAAAACTAATTCATTTATGAAATTAATACGGAAAAATTTTCTACAGTAGTTTTAAATTAATATTCCCGTCCTAGCTCGTCGACATGCATAGTTGAGATGTTGGCATGTCCCGATATATATGGAAATTAAAAGATGGCAGTAGGAAACTAATTAAAGAGAATCATATCGAAGTACCCTAGGGCTGAAAGCTAAGCCTATACGTATCAGTAGTATTACCCCGGCACGAATATTGTTGGTTACTTTTTGTCCTCCTTCTTTGGGTATATCGATCGATTGTTTTTCGTGTAGAAAATCGGCGGGACGGAAGCGTCTGGCTTCTACTACAAGCATCTAAAAAAGATCGATAATCTTGCACCCATTGCATGATCATAGAGAAAACCTTTTGCCTTTCCCACGAAAAAAAAAACACATAATAAATTAGAATATATAGGATCGACAAGAAGAAATCAGAAATCAGATCATAAAAAAAAAAGGGAGTAGGTAGGTAGGAGGACGAGCGATCGACGGAGTGCGGTATCGAGCAGAGGCAGAAAAGGTAGAAGAGCGGACGGGCGCACCTGGAATCGGTACTGGAGTATTCGTAGAGTTTTCCCTTGGTGGAGAAGATGATGAGGGCGACTTCGGCGTCGCAGAGTACGGAGATCTCGTGCGCCTTCTTGAGCAAGCCGGATCTGCGTTTGGAGAAGGTCACCTGCCGATTTATCTTGTTCTCGATCCGCTTCAACTGCACCCTCCCCCGCCCCATCTCTGCAGTCTGCCCCCCTCCTCCTCTTCCTCCTCCTGCAATAAGACGACGAAGTCGAGAAGAGAGCGAGAATGGGAGAGAGAGAGAGAGAGACTGCGCGAGACGGAGAAAGGGTGTGAAAGCGGTCTTATAGAAAACCAGGGCTGTTTTGGGCGACCACGTTGTCGAACGATGATTGGTCCAAGGTTAGAACGGCCTGCGCAGCAGCAGCACCACGATGCCCACAGGGTATCATCGTACGGATCGAAGCCAGAATAACCTTCTGGGCCAGCCGCGACCGCATGATTCATTTTTAATCAAGAAAATGGAAAATTATATTTTAAAATGCCAAAAAATTCACACCTTTTGATTATCGAATCGTTAAAAAAATATTTCTTCTTTTTCCTATATATATATATATTAAAACAAAAAAAAAAAGTTTTTGTATTCGACAAATTTATTCCCTAGCTTGATTATCGGCACCGTTGGTTGCGCTCTCCTACGACTATCCAAATAGTACTATATATTATCTTGCTTAAAAAAAATATATTATTTTATCTTTAAATTCTTTGATTTTATGTATTTAATTATGTTGAATTAATTATAGTAATTTTGTGTTGGAATTGAGCTTCGAATCTTACATCTTTTAATTATAATAATTTATTGAAGCTACTTTATGTGGATCTAATTTGTTCAAATATTATATATGAATTAACTCGTTGCCGTGTTCTTTGAAACTTGTTAAGTCATCTTTATCAGAACTTCTAGCTAGGCATGTCTCAATTTGTTCAAATTCCACATATGAGCCCTTTATTATGTCTTTTTTAACCATTGAATCATTAATTTTATACCTTTATTTGATAATTTTAGATAGTTAATTTTAGCCAAAACTGTTAATATGAATCTAAACTATTCAAATTTCATATATGAATCCTTTGTTGTGCTAGCTAGCTTCATCTAACTTGTTGCATTTAATTTTTCAACGTCTTTATTTAACAAATATGAGCAAATTGGATTTTTGAAGTTGTTTTGATAAAACAAACTATTACATTCTTAAAATGCGCGCATGCCCAAATTACAAAGATACACCATGCATGGTCCTTTTAATTTATAAAAGATACTTTCATTTGATACTTTTTTATAGTAATATGGATCAGTTCGCATCTAGTCAATTTTTTTAGGTTCAGAGTATAATATTTAGGCTAAAAAAGTGAGAAAAAATACACTAAATTTGTACGTATAGTGAACAGCCTATCATTTTTATCTCTCTGTGATTTTTAAAGGCTTGATAAGACAGATGAAGACTACATTAGTTATAAAATGGATTTATATAACTTGTAAATGCAAGATTGTTGTGCAAAAACCTAAAAAAATCTTATTTCGAAGTATTTGATAACTTACGCACTTGCAAAAAGGCAATAAAAAAAGAAGGGTCAAAGCACCTATGTACTAGGCTCTAATCTTGTCAAAGAGGTTGAGAAGGAAGCTCAAACTAGTCTTAGGACCATCAAAGTTTAAACAAGTTTAAAATATATGAAAAAAAAATTAAAACTAAATAAATATAATTTTAAAAATATAAAATAAAAATGGTATATGTTTACATTTTTTTTCTCTATTATAGATTAAAATAACACTCCACATTTAACGATAGTATTTATTATAAAAATTATCAAATAGCGCTCCATCATATATTTTATCTTAAAAATATTTTTATTTTTAATATTATTCTAGGAGTTGTTACAACTAGCTATTATAGTGTGATAAAATATAATATTTTACTCTAATTAAAATTATTATATATAAAAAATTATTTTACCAAAATATTCTTTATCAATTTAATCAAAATTAATTAAATTACATTAAAATCATTTTAACTTGATTAAAATCACTTTAAAATTTTTATAGCAACTAGTCAATCGCTTTTAAACGTTGTAATAGCTATTACAGTTTAGTAGCTCTTTAAAAAAAAATTAAAAGTAATTTTGATGGATCTATTTAAATAATTTTAATTAAGTTAGTAAAAATTATTTTAATATAATTAGTAACCATGAGGTAGCTGTTGCATGTTATAAAAAATAAGAAAAGGGTAGATTGTCCGACTCTATATTTCATCCATTAAGTAAATCCACAATAGGAGAATCAAACCGTTGTTGTTGGGTTTATTCTGCCTTGCTGTTGATCATCTCATAATGCCCTGCTAGTTGTAAGTGCTATAATAGCGTTGAACGTGCCCCAGAGCTACAGTGTAATGGTAAAGGCGTTCAGTTGTCTCTCAGACACTCACAGTTTGATTCCCAGTTATGTCGCATGCATTTACAGAGATTTTTTTTCCTTCAAATATGATTCACAACTAAGAGATGCTAGGCTTCTGAGCCGCTCACTATGAGTGCTTTCCGATTTACCTTAGTGGTTGATCGAAAACTTCTGTGAAGCCAAGTTGATTTATCCCAGACTCGATATCACCCAATCTGATTAATTATTTTTTTATAATAGTGTTGAATATATTCAGAGAAGGATTGAGTTGGCTAGTTGGAATAGAGTTGTTACCGTAGATTAGCAGCAGACTCGATTCCATCTTTTACTATAGTATAGCAGCAACTATCATATATAGTAGAATATTTTTAAAATAAAATCTATAATTAATAGGACATTCATTTAATAATTTTAGACGCTCCCATTAAATGTAGCACGTCGTCTAATTTTTACCTTTATTATTATTTTTAGAATATTTATTTATTAATTAATTACGAAAAATGTTGGTTGGTTGGTTGGGGATGACAAACTTGAAAATGACATCACTGATGTTGGCGTGTCAACCAACTAAACAGGCGGTGGCGCCACCTGGTCAACGTGCCGTTAGTTCCAAAGAAGGCCAAACATCGAAACAGGGTCTAGGAAAACAAGAGCTGTCACCAACCATAAGGAGAAAAAACAAATTTAATTAAAATTAAAATTAAAATTAAAATTAGAAACAAGATCTGTCATCGACTTTGCTGCCCGCCTGCCGTCCATCCCGCCGCCCGGTCAGACACTGGTCGCTCCAGTCCGCACAGACACTTGTCGCGGCAGTCCGCACAGACACTTGTCCTCGCACCCCGCACAGAGACTTGTCCCTAGCGCAGAGGGCAGCTGTCGCTTTCTTTGCCCGCGTACAACGGATAAAAAAATATATATAAAGAGCTGATTCTATTTTTAAATGGAAAATAATCATTTTAAAGGAGCTTTAGCTGAAATTAATGGTTTTTAAATAGTATAATTTTAATTATTTTTTTTTTTAAAAATGGATCACAGAGAAGTTTTTAGGGTATTAGATTATAAGTGTGACATTGTTTTAATAATAATTGAAGGACGTCTTTTAAAAATTATTAAAAAACACTTATTATTTTAAAAAAAATAAGAGTATCAACATCAATTACCCTAAATTAAACTTTTATCTTAAAATTTACATTTTATATAAAAAAACCTCTACATCAGCTACCCTACTTATTCCCTAAATGTACATTACATGTATAATAATTTTCTAAATTTAGAGAATGAAATCCATTCCCTAAACATTAAAATAATATTTCTCTCTCCTTTCTCTAATAATAAAAATATTTCTCTCCCCTCCATTTAATAATAAAAAACATAAAGAAAAGAGAAAAAATAAAAAAATAAATAAATATAAGATAAATTATAGAGAATTTGATGCATTGTGTAATAAAAAGTGGATATCCAAATTTAATAAAGTAACTTTTT
>JBBPFQ010000064.1:7210809-7224688 GCA_037974815.1 Kaempferia elegans
ATGAGGACATGTCTTCCAATACATGGGAAGACGCCTTCCACTCACAAGTCCGCATGCGGAATATGGTCCGCAGCGAATTATTATTATTTTTTTGTATATATATATATATATAAGTTACATGCAATGAAGGTTATGTTTATGGCTCAAATATATTATAGAAGTGATATTTTTTTTCTTTATTCCTTAATTATTATGTAGACTTTTGCAGGTATACATAGACATTAATTAAGGATGATAAGGACTCTACATTAATTAAGGATGATAAGGACCCTAATTATAAAAGAACTCTAACTATTTGAGGATGACAAATACTCTAAGGAACATCAACAATTTAGGGATTCAAACTCGGCCAACACGATCTTAGTCATCCATGATGACTATATGCGGATGTTACTCAAACCCTTTGGCGGAAGTAATTTTCTTTTTTTTTTAATTTTCCCCTTCACCGTGTTTAAACAATCAAGTGAAAGTTTAATAAATGAGGCAAATGGCTCTCAATCAAAACCCACAAAAAAAAAAACAAATGATTTACCTTTGAAATTTCTAAGCATGACATGTGCCATATAAGTAATGAAAAGTGGATTTTTTTTTTTTTTTTTGGGAAAAAAAGAGTCTTTTGGCAAGTTCCTTTCCTTGTACAACAACTCTCCTTTGTTTTTCCTCGTAGTGTTCTCGCTTTCGTGCACATGTTGCCCTATTACTTTTCTTCTACTAATAGTGACATTTACATTGTAAATTAAGTCTAGTTGTTTCGAACTTCAACTTGGTAATGGTGGGGAGAGAAATATTTTTTATTATTAGAGAGGAGAGAGAGAGAAATATTATTTTAATATTTAGGGAATGGATTCTATTTTTTAAATTTAGAGAACTACCATAAAATATATATTTAGGGAATGATATAAAATATAAATTTTATGGTAAAAATTTAATTTAAAGTAATTGATATGGATGTTCTTAGTCTCCGATAATACTTCTCCAATGATTAATTACTAAGCATCGTAAAAAAAACATTGAAATATAGAGAATGAAGACAGAGAGAGTAAAGGATCTGCCCAACTTAAAAAGAGATTAGATTCTCTAGTCCATAAATTTATGGATCAAGGGATGATCTACACCTTATTTGAGATTGAATTAAGGTTGCAATCTGATCGTAATTATTTATGGTCTATCGACCGATTCATCCACCCATTAATGTTGTAGTTTGTGTTCGGGCGGACGGCTGGAGGTCGTCGGAGGTGGGAGGGGTGGACGGGATGCATGTCGCCAAGGGGAGCGACCTCCGGACTGCTTTCGACTGCTCGTCCGAACTCAAACTACAACCTAAATGGACGGGTTAACTCGTCGATGGACTATAAACAATTGCGGCCGGATTGCGACCTCAATACGACCTCAAGGTTGGTTAGCGTCGAGGCTGGGGTGGTCGATCTAACCCTATAGAAGTTTTCCACCGGCTACCAAGGTAAATCGGGAAGCACTCATGATGGACGTTCTAGAAGTCCAGTATCCCTTAGTTGTGAGTCCTAATTGGAGGAAAAATTCTTGCAAATGCGTCGTATATGAGAATCAAATCGTGAATATCTGAGAGACAACTGAATACTCTTACCATTGTACCATAACCGAGGTAGAATTTGTGCACCTTTGTATCCATAGGAGAGACCCTCTCACAGATATCACCATGATCTAGAATCATTGTTCGTTGTACCCTCCAATCTCAATATAATTGTCATTTAAATACACGAGCATCTGAAGATTTGTTTCCATTTTATTAAAATTTATTTAATTCTGTTAGAATTTTTTATTATTATTATTTTAGTCTATTTAAATAATTATTTAGTTGATATGAATAATATTTATTTACTGTGTCGTTTGTTTTAATTTTATCTATTTCATAATATTCTTGTGAATCAATATATTTTAAAAGATTATTTCTGATATTCATAGATTTTAAAAGATTATTTATGATATTCATGTTTGAATCATAGAATTAATATTGCCTATATGATAATCACTATCTCGCCCGACCTCTGTTACTATCAAAGGCTCCAGATCCTATAGATGATCATCGTGGTCATGATAAGTAGGTTCCGGCTGAGAAATAATTACACCGTAATCTTCATGATAAGCAGGTTCCGACTGAGAACGTCTCGCACTGTAACCGTAACACCAAAGACAAGATACTTAAAGATCTACATCGTATAATTAACTCAACATCTAGCCGTGTGAGATCTTAAGGGTAAGTACCCTGGTCCAGATATTATAGGGGGGAAGAGATCTAGCGAAAGTGTTGAGTAAGTAAAGTCCAGAGTACTACTTGGGCCCAGTAAGTTCCGAGTACTACTCGAGCATAATGAGCCCTGAGTGCTACTTGGGCACAATAAGTCTCAAGTACTACTCGAGCATAAGAAGTCCCGAGTACCTCTTGGGTATAATAAGTCACGAGTATCTCTCGGCCATAGAAAGTCCCGAGTACCTATCGGGCATAGAAAGCCCCGAGTGCCTATCGGGCACAGGAAAGCCTCGAGTACTACTCGGACATAATAAGTCTCGAGTACCTCTCGGGCATAGAAAGCCCTGAGTACCTCTCAGGCGTAGGAAAGCCTCGGGTACCTCTCGGGCGCAGTAAAGTATCGAATACCTCTCGGGTATAGAAAGTCCCGAGTATAGCTCAGACATAGATTATTGGAAACCCCTCAATTGAAGTGTTCGCACGATCCTCCCCCGGGAATTCCGATATTTATTACTAAAAAAGGAGAGATCCTACTATATATTATGGAAAAATATTTATTACTTGGTTATTTGGTAATAAATACTTGACATAGCAATAAAGAAAATATTTGGAGATTCATTTTCCTTTATTGATTGCTAGGTAATGGATCATCTAAGTTCTTTTCTTGCAACTTCTCTCTCTTTGTGGTCCTGACTTGAGCGTCAAAGGGGTTTCCGCCGGAATTCTTCCGGTGGGTTCCTTTTAACATTCGTGTTAACTTCGTAGGCTTTCTTGTCATCGACGTCTATCTCATCACTCTTGGTTGCTGTCAATCTTTTCCTTGATGCCGGCCCTCCACGTCACTCGTCGCCGAAACATACCCTTTATGTACTTCCACTTTTGAAAAAATCCATCGGGTTTTAAAATACCAAAACCGATCAAGCTCTTTGAAGATTGTGGTTTCCTTATCCACTAATTAACGGCTGCTATTGCAAAGTAGGTCTATGAAAAATCAATTTCTCTCCCAGTGCAAGAAATACTTCAGATTGCTTCATTTAAATTTTTATTAAAAAAAATTATCTTTATATTCATCTGATATATTTTCATATTCTATAAAGCGACAATAGATAACAACATTCTAATGACAAATGTTATTGATACTGGATAATACGTATCAAAGTAATCATGATTTTCAAATTGTGAGTATCCTTTGATTACCAATGTAACCTTGTATTTATCAATCGTTTAGAAAACATTTAAAAAAATAATTATGTTTTATTAAATATTTAAAAAATTCCTTTTGAAAAATTATGTTTCTTACTTTGAAAAACTCCAAAAGGTGTTTGATAAAAATACTTTGCATATTTTTGAAAATTATTTTTTAAAAAAAATCATTTGAATATTTTTGTGAATTCTTAATCCTTGTCAAATATTTTGAAAATCACTTTTATAAAATTACTTTAAAAATTATTTTGAAAGCATTAATTCTAATATATTGGTTTTGCAAAAATATTTTAAATTTTGAAAAATCTTTTTTAAAAAATATCTTTAAAATATTTTTTACAAGAAATTTTGAGAATATTTTTAAAAGGAGTCCTTCAAAATAAAAATTAAAAATATGAAAACTCAAAATTGTCTTTCAACAGGGTAAGGGAGCTGGCTTTTTGATAAAGGTATTATATTATTGTTAGTGCAAAATTTAGAGAATACCTTAGACATCAAAACATTTGTGTAAGTTTCTTTTTACGGAAGACAAAAGGGGAGAAGAAGAGTTTAAGTTAGAAATCTAACTCTTTTAACTTGATAAGTTGGGTTAAGTAATCAGCCTAACTTAAACATATTTGTCAAATATCAAAATGAAGAAAATTGTTGGTGCAATTGATTCTAAGGTTTTGATGTTTGTTTGACAATATGTTTAATGGAGTCTAGTCAGGTCAAGGTTGATAGATGACTGGCAAAGGGTGAGAAGTCTACCGAGTGACTAATCATAACTGCGATTAGGAAAGGTAAGTCCTAACTGCAGTTAAGCAAGGGAAGTCCTACTCACGGCTAGGCAAGAGAAATCTCGACAGATCGTGGGAACCAGGTAGGAAGTTCATATGAGTCAAATGTGTTGAGCAATCGGTGTGACGCTAGATTTTTTATGTTTAAGCAAATGTTTAAGTTATGTTATTGTTGTATTTGATACACTTGTGAGTGTGTAGGATGCAGGTACAACAAAGCAAAATATAAGTGTGATCTTGACATTGGAGAAAGTCCAAGGATAAACTTGGCAATGAGTAAAGTCCAAGCTTGAGTCTTGGCGTTGTAAGTCCAAGCTTGAGTCTTGGCGGTGTAAGTCCAAGTGTGACTTGGTAAAGATAAAGATCGAGGCCGAAGGAAGTTCTTGAAGGTAAGTCATGAAGGATGGTGAAGCATCTGAGGGACGCAAGGCTGATGGAAGATATTAGAAAGCAAGGTCATGGGAAAACCCGATAACAGGAACAAGGCCGAAGAAAACATCTTCAAGGCAAGACATGAAGGATGGAGAAGTATATGAGGGATGTAAGAAGATAGCAAGAAGGCAAAGTCGAGGTTGTGTGGGCGAGAACGTGTGCATGACAGATTGTACTCAGGATAAAATCCTAACTTATAGTTTACTAGTCAATTTGTATATGTCCCAGTCGATTGGTAGTTGAAGCCAGTAAACCCAGAAGGAGCTTTCGGGTTT
Source organism: Kaempferia elegans (assembly GCA_037974815.1). Lineage (NCBI taxonomy): Eukaryota > Viridiplantae > Streptophyta > Magnoliopsida > Zingiberales > Zingiberaceae > Kaempferia > Kaempferia elegans. Next base: position 7,215,726 of record JBBPFQ010000064.1, read on the forward strand.
TCTAAGGGTTATTAGTCGACTAGTCCATTCAACCGAACAGTCGACTGGGAGCGAACAAAATGCTTCTGTTCACTCAGTCCATAGAGAGCAGTCGACCACCAAGTTTATTAGTTGAATGGTGATCGATCCATTGGGTTGTAACAGTTGAATTCCACAGAGGTCAGTCAACTAGTAAGGATGACAGTCGACTTAGGTGGAAAACCACTTAGGAGTTTCTGCCTGTGGCCTATATAATAAAGCCATTGGAGCTTGGTTATGGTGGAAGAAATAGGAGTGGAAAACCCTTATTAGTAGTCTACCTTGAGCTATGATCAGAGTGTGGTGTATTGATCAAGGTTGTGCACGGTTTACTCTACCGAGAAAGAGTTTGTGCTGGTGCCGCAGGTTGGTTTTGATGAGACCAGCCAAGTTAAGTTGGGTCCTATGGTATTCTGTCCTTGTGTCTAAGTGTGTAGGAGCTTAGGAACACAAGAAGTTAAACGAAAGACGCGACGAATGAAAATGATGGCACGAGAGTGAGTCAATGGGCTCGGTGCATCCGAGGGATGAGAAGTTGCGCAAGAGTACACCGGTGGACGAGAAGGACGTGCGGGGCGGTCCGAGAGTCGAGAAGTCGGGAAGAAGCTCGCTCGAGGAAAGGACAGAAGATGAGTTCGGATGAACCCAATTCCGGATGTCCAACATCCCAAGTTGCTTCCGAAGGACTAACTGTCGAATGAAACACAAAAGATGGGCGGAACAAGCATCCACCTGCCGAAGTTCGAAGGATAATTCAGATAGTGCAAACGCAAAATAGAGGTTTACTTTAAGACTGACTTTGATATTTATCTAATCTTGAAAAATGGATTTGTACCCCCTGTCAAGTACGGAGAAAGTTCCACCTACTCAGTGCGCCACCACCTCAGGTGGTAAGTAGGATCGGGCCATACTCCTTAGCATAAGAACTCTGGGAAAAATTCCTAGAGCTCCACGAAGGAACTTCCGAAGCAAAGCTCGCAAGACGTGACCTGTTCTAGAACCAGATCACGAACCTCAAACTGAGAGAAGGCAAAACCGTTGTGCAACTACACGCAAAGCTGAAGGAGAACATGACTGAGATAACGAATCTCGACGAAAAGGTAAGCAATCGAGATTAGATAAGGTACGCTTTAAACGTTTTTCCTGGCACTCAAGTTTGGTCTAGTTTAGTATATGCTTATTTTGTATCTAGGGACTTAGATAAAAGTAACCTAGAAGAATTGTTCTCCACGTTTGAAATTCACGAATCAAGATTTGTCGATCAAATAAAGGGTTAAAGATGACACTGAAAGCAACAAGGATTGATGAACCTGAGTCAGACTCTTCAATAAAAGAAAATGAAGCATCACTAATGGTACGTAATCTAAATAAGTTTTAAAATATAATAAAGTCATTAAGTCGCAGGAAACGAAACAAAGAAGAAGAAAGGTCAAGTGATATAACTGTCACGAAAAAGAGCATATCGGGGACAACTGTCGAAAAATCAAGAGCAAAGACAAAGGGAAAAGACACATCAACCCAAAGCACAAACTCGAAGGCGTCTTAGGATGAATCAAGCTCCGACTCCGAGATCGAAGCCTACGCCGGACTTGCACTAATGGTAAGTCACCAAGATGACTCGGAGATGAACATCGACTTAGGAGAGAGTCATCCGGAGAGAACATCGACGAAGGGGGAGCTTCATCAAAAGAAAGCTTCGATGGAGTGGGAGAGTTGGCATAACATGTAAGCAAGGTATGTAACTTAACCCCCATTCAGTTTTTTCATTTTATTAAAATGCTCACAAAAATCTAGCAAAGTTAGAAAATGAGAAAAATAAATTAAAATTAACCTTAGCAATGTCATGTTACTAGACGATTTTGATAAGCTAAAACTAGAAAATGAAAACTTAAAAGAGAAAATAGAAAAACTGGAAAACTCAATTGCATGCACATATAAGAATTGACATTATCAATATTCTGGATTGAAGTGGTACTACAAATACCATCAAGGGCAAATTAAAAGAATTGCCCAAAAATATGTCCATAGGAAGGATTTGATTAATCAAGTAGGAAGGAATCTATATTGGGTTCTTAAAACATGTGTAACTTAGTTTCTACAATTTTTAGACTTTAATTGCAATGTTTTTAAAATTAAATTCATGCATATTTTTTAGTTAATTTCTATTTTATTTTTATGTGAATAATAAAAATATTACCTATCAACAGGAAAATTTTTAAAAAATTTTGACTAATATATTATTTTTTATAATATTTTTAATTTAAAAAATTATTCAAATTCCATTTTTAAAAATTTAAAATTTCTTACTAATCCAGTCTTATTTTGCACATATAGAAAAATTATAAATATTTTTAAAACTCAAATTATACTTTTTCAAAAAAATCTTCTTTGGAAATGTCTATTTCCTATTAACAAATTTTTTTTGAAAATATTTCTACTTAATTTCAATTAAAATTTTTTATATTTCTTATAAAATAGAAAATTACACTTAAAGAAAAAAATTTAAAATTTTTCAATGACAAATGAATTTTCTGTGATTTTTTTATTAAAATATTTTTTTTAATATTAAAAATGGATAGAAAATAAATTCTTAAAAAATTAAATTTTATTTTCGTGAAATTATTTTTTCCAACACTTATAAATTTATGAGTTTAATTTTTATGCAATGTTGTAAATGGCGGTAGGCGGTGGCGGGGCGGTTCGCCTCGACCGCCTAGGCGGTGCCTAGGCAGTGCCTATGCGGTTGAATTTATTTTACTATTTTTATATATAATATTATAAATAAACACTATTCTTTATAATATTTACTTTAAATAAAACATAAAACAACTAAGCATTATCCCACTATGTGGGGTTGGCTAATACTTTTAATAAAACATAGTAATTAAAAATTTAAAATGTAATCTAAATATTTAAAAATAAAAATATAATTATATATACTATATTAATGGGATAATTTTATTATGTTTTAATTAAATTTATTTAAACAATCATAGCAAGGAGTTGATTAAAATTAACCTAACGTAACCTGTTTCGGCTGAGCGATGTGTTTGACGCATCGCTGGGACTGCGTGATGAGTTCGGATGCATCGTCGTGTCTGGGCAATGCCTCCGAGCCCCTCGCTGGGCCGAGCGACACCTCCAAGCCCGTCGCTAGGCCCAAACAATGCCTTTGGGCCACACGGTGGTGAAAAAAAGTGATTTACCGCTTAAAACTCCACCTCAGCCTGAGGCGGTGCGGTTGATGCCCGCCTTCCGCCTAGGCGGCCGCCTCAACCGCCATTTAGAACACTGGCAATAAGTTACATAATAATACCAACTATTGATTATATTATGCTGATATCAAAACATGTTGCACAGCATAGGAGCATGGTTTCAAGTATTGTTCTGCATTGGAGATGTGATCCCCAGCTGGGCTAGTATGGCCCAATACCATATTATGTCTAACACTTGGCGCATTTTGGCACACATTGAAGCGTGCCAAGATGAATTTAGATGAGGTTTACTCCTTTAATCCTCTTAATTTATTTATTCTAAAAATAACCTTATAGCAATTAAATAGTTATTAAATTAAAATTTTATTGGACTATACCATACCAACACACCACACTTTAAATGTATGAAGCTTAACAAAATGAATCCATATAGATTTTACTCATTTGACCTTTCATTTAGATTTTCTAATGTTTAATAAGACTATAAATATCTTTTTATTAAAACTATATCAAGTAAATATTTAAATTAAAAATGATTTTTTTACTTCAATGTTTGTTGAGTTGAACTAAATTTTATTGCTGTAATCTTCTGGCATTTAATTTGTTTTAGAAATAAGGCTGGCAAATAAATAGATTAAATTAGAATTTTAAAGAAACAAGATATAAGAATAATAAACATTTGGAATTCATCTTAACACTTATTGAATGATGCCAAAAAGCATGTCAAGTATTTGCATGGTACAATATTCAATGGTACAAACGGAAGGGCAGCAAAGGAGACATTACTGATACTGATAAATATCGAATTTTGGTCAATTTAGCAGATGAGAAAGTTTCAATCGAGATGTCCAACACAGTACGATGCTTCAAATCATGGCATAGAGTACTATATTAAAAGCAATAAATTACCTTGCAAAAAATCCCATAAAGCCCTTTAGGGCAGGCTTTTCCAGTAAGTGTTCCATTCTCCCCTGCGACACCATGGCCTCTACTAATGCCTCCACTGTCGAAAGATGCTAAAATTCAGATGAACAATAAGGAAATGTGACATATATTGCAAGTATTGTACGATGACAATTGTATAGCAAAGTATCTTAGAGAACCAGAATTCATGGAAATCAATCGATAGTCTAAGATTATTAAATTTACAACTCTTGTTGTAGTAATGCACAGGCAACAAACATTTGAATATTAGCTCCAGTTAATAGGCTAAGATAAACACAAGACAAAGTAATATTATTAAAATTTGATTACAAATATAATAAACTCACATAATAAAATAAAATTTCATAATCTAATAATTAAAATATTTATTTTAAAAACAGTAACAAGATAAAATATCACAATATATTGCACATTATTAAAAAAAATAAAGATTGAAATGTAAATAAACAATTTATTTTAAATTTAAATTAACAATATTCATTGTTTTACTTGAATTTGAAAAATGTTCTCTAAATGCACAAAACATTACAGGTCACAAGCAACATTGAGATATATATTATCATACACTAATTGTTTGTGATACAGGCCATCAATGACTAAACTAATTTTGCATAATGCTCTTTAGCACAAAGTCCATTTCCTAAATGCATTTTTAAAATGTAAGTACAATGTCAATACCAGCTTTAATTTATTGAAATTAGATTTGCTAGGGTGGCTGTAGAGTTATTGTGGAAATTGTAAACTTAAAAAAATATATATATAGTAACCTTTTTGACTTACAAAACCATAATCCAACTATATATTATCCTTCAAAACTAAAACAATTTTAAAAATGGATCTCCAGAAAAATTAAGTAAAGAAATGCAAATAAACTATAATTAATCGCTTGGATATACCATGTAAAGATTATTTACTTCTAATAATCCAAAGAGGCCTCAGATGATGGTAAATATCTAACATAAATGGATTCCTACATCCGACCAAAGAGACGGATCTTACCAAATTGAAATCATTTAGAGATCCTATATAAGTAGGGGATGTTTATCTTGTAGTTTTTTAATCTTAAAATGGCAATCAAGACAGTGGTCAAGATATACAGGACTTAGATTGGCAATAGTTTATACAAATAGACAGCAATTGATGAGGAAATGAAGCATGAACTTAGCCACCAAGATCACTAAATTCAACTGGATACTGTGTTTTTGGCATCAAGCATATATGCTAAGTATATTAAGACACGTGCAACAAACTTCCTCAAAGTAGGTAAGGACCTAAACTTTTGACAATTTCGACATAATAGATAATGATGTTTTCCTTATCTACTTGGAGAAATTAATTCAGACCTTGTGTTTATGGTTCCCTTTACATTTGCAACAGGAAGATATTCATCACCGGTGGGAATATCTGACCAATGGAAGTGAATCCTTCCACCACCTCCTCCACCACCACCACTACTACTGCCAAGCCCACCAACACTAGAAAGGATAGATGAATCACCAAGGGTTAAGGAGTGCAGAAATAGAAGAATAGTACCACCAGAACCACCACCAGGCCCTGCATCTAACAAGCCATTGCTGATGGTAACTTCTTTGAAATCTTCCCCATCTGCTTCAACTGAGCCATCAACAGAGAAGCTGACTAGGGCATGCTCCATTGAACCCATAACTGAAGTGGTTGTCATGATAGGAACAGCATTACAGAACAAGATATCAGCAGTTTTACAAAGATTCGAAATTTTTTTAAAAACATGAATAAACACACACTAATGTTGTCAGATGAATGCCAAAAGGTACCTGCTATGAAATTGATTCACAGACATAATAGAGTAGACAACAACTAAGTAGATATTTTTTTTCCTATGAATCAAAATCCATTCTCCCTTTGGACCTCGTTTACCTAAATGCTTTATCAATAAACAAAGCTGAAAGTTGATCACAGGCAAGACATACCTATGATACCACCACCAGACGTTGCATATGGTAGACTATCATTTCCACTACCACTACCAAGCTCACAAGGAAAATCAGCATTTCCATAGGCAATGCCACCCTTAACAACAAAATCTTTAAAATGACCATCTCCTCCCTTTCCACCATGGCCACCACCACCACCAACACCATTCTCTAATACATTTCCATGTCCAACACCACCTTTACAGCCTGCACATAAAAAAAAAATGCATCTAGCTGAATTTATCATGTTGCATTCAGGTCCCACACTTGATGGAATTGCAAAAAAAAGTTAAGATCAGAAAAACTAAGCCATCAAATCCAATATAAAATATATAAATTTGTGTGAATGAATGCCCTTTTTAACACTTCTAGATATGATGATGCAGGAATAATCATTTTAAGACAGAATTTTGTAATCTATACACAAATAATAAATTATTCCGAACTCAAAAATATCCCAAGTGAGAAGCCTCGCAATTTAATCTTTCCATCAAATCATGAAGACAAAAGAATTAAGCAATAACCAAAAGATCAGAGGTTGATAGGTCGACTGGAAATCACTTGAAGAATAGCCCTTTACAATACCAGCGGGTGTACTTTATATAATAATTAATTCAGCAATTATGCCACTTCCATGTAGGTCTATGCAATGGTAGTGAACAATCTAATTAGGCAGCCTACAAGTGCAAAATAAGCAAGTAACTAGACCAACTCTAAGACGACGATGACGACGACAACAACAACTAAGTATATCCCACTTCCCACTAGGTAGGGTCGGCTATATAGATCATTCTATGTCATTGGGTTCTATCCCCTACTATACCTATATTTAAATAAATGTTCTCCTATTTATCGTTGCTAACTGAGTTTTCTTTGATCTTCCTCGTTTAATGTGCATATTTATTATAGTTTCACATTGCTTAATTGGAATAACTATTGATTGTTTAAGTATATGTCTGTACCATTTTACATGCATCTCCCGGAATTTTCCCTCACATAAAAAAAATAAAAAATAAAAAAAAAAAATATATATATATATACACACACACACATATACATATATATGTTAAGAACTAGAAATTTAGTTTTGTCCAACTAATTAAAGCATCATTTCAAACTCTAGTTTGTTTCTTAACAATCAAACTAAAGTTGAGAGAAGACATAACAGAGAAGAAAAGGCTCAAGGCAATCTCGTTAAACTCTTGTTTTCTCATCGCTTGCTCATACAACCCTCAGACGTTACAAAAATCAAAATATTAAAAAATAATAGATAATAAATTTTACCCTACTAAATTTTTTTGCAATTAAAATTAATTTTTAAATGACTAATTATGTTAACTTGAACTAATATTTTAAGTTTTGAGATTGGACAGAAGTTGATTTAGAGTCCATCAAATAGATATAGCGATTAAGATAAGTATATTCAAATCGAGTTTGAATTGGATTTATTTTAACATTTAAATTTAAACCAAGTTTATATATAGGATGGTCTGGGTTTAATCACATTTAATTAGGTTTATAGTATTGTTAAAAGGTTAGGAATTGTTTAATTTTCTTCCTTCTTTTCCTGCACGTATACATCGCTTTCTTGCCACTGTTAGCCTGCTGCCATCCACCGCTCCATACACTTCTTCTTCTCCACTCTCCTCTCCCTCTCTATTTCCTTCGTCGCCCCTCCCCTCCTTTCTCTCCATCAATCTCTCTCTCTCTCTCTCTCTCTCTCTCTCTCTCTCTCTCTATTGTCATTTTGTCGTGCACCTCCCCCATATTAAAGTTGTCCCGTGTGCTAGTCAGCCAACGAAATATAAATCCCATCTATGTTGATCGGCATAGTTCAGCACACGAAACTATGGTTCCTATGCTAAAAAAAGTGGAAAAAATTTACCAAGTAATATTCCTCTCCCATGAGTATCCAACAATATCTCTTGGAACATTAAGACACTAGGGTCACCAATTAATCCAAGCGACTATTTACTAAGAATTCTCTGAGCTTGAAACAAGCATTATAGAATCACAAAATCCATATGCGTACCAGTTCTCACCTCAACCACAGATATTTCAAACAAGCTCCAAATGTGACTGTGGCAAAACCACAGTCAATATGAAGCAGCAGTTACATCTTTTTCAACCATCAACCTAATGAAATTTAATACCCTGTGGCGAAACTATGATAAAGTACAACCTGCATATTAATTTTGGTTCAATCCAATGTTCAAATTAAAGAGTATGAGCAAATCCTAACATAGTAACAAGGGAACAAGATTCCAAGATTCTAAACTGAATTTAACCAAAATTCCTGAAGAAAATCTTAAGGAAAAAAAATGCAGTAGAAACCCAGTGTAACTATGGAAGACAACAATAACTCATTACTATCATGAGAAAACAGTTTGTATTTGATATTTCATGAAAGAAAAACTTAACCATATTACATCAAAGAAGCTCAATTTATATGTAAAGTTAGGGCATATTCTAAGAAATAATTAGGGCTCTATTCTAGGAAATAAATCAAGAAATAATTATCCCTAGCCATATTTAGGGATACCAAATTATCCCTAGTCATATCTACAATATTCTAACACTCACCCTCAAGCTGAAATATATAAATTATATGCACCCAGCTTGCTACATATGTAGTCAATTTGGAGACCTCTTAACTTAGTGAATATATCTGCTAGTTGATCATGTGAGTTAATAAAACTAGTAGATATTTCTCCATATATGACTTTCTCTATGACAAAGTGACAGTCGACTTCAATATGCTTTGTCCTCTCATGAAAAACTGGATTCGAGGCGATACGCATAGCGGCCTAGTTGTCACATATAAGTGACATTT
>JBBPFQ010000064.1:7317068-7327710 GCA_037974815.1 Kaempferia elegans
TCTGTGCAATGAATTTGATGAACTGAAATGCTGTTATTTATTGCTGAAATTTATCTTTATCAGATTTGCAATAGCACTAGACTCCATTTGTTAAGTTAGTAGCTGGACTATAGATGAAGTTTATTACTGAATTCAGCTCAAGTTGTGTTACTGAAGTGTGGAACATGAGTTGCTGACACTAATGGCACCCCAATTGCCCAGCATATTGATGAGTGTTTCCAATAGGTTAGCATATCATATGGAAGATATAGGAGCCAAAGTATTCGATTATGATGAAAGTTGGAATTTATGAAATTGTATCGTATCTCAAGTGAAGCAACTTATAATATGTGAATATTTACAAACAATGCCCATGAAACCTCTTCAGAGCGCATAAAACACTTCCGATAAATAGGCGATAGTCGCGTCATATTATCATTTGACTAATTTTGGTTGAGTGGCTGTTGACATTGCTCGCAAGCTACTAGTAATCTGGGTGAAGGATGGCCTTTGTGCAGGATCAGGAGACCAACACTGCTCCATAAGCTTTCTCCACTCCGGATCACAAGTGACTGGCACTGGAGGCCTCAATGTATTATTCACAATACCTCCTGCAAATATTTTACATATATCAAGCACTTCTTTCACTTATGCATGAAATCATTTATGCTTACTTGATCTTTGTGAGAACAGGTTTCTGAATGTATGATTATGCTGACATGAACGCAATGGCAGATGCAAGATTTAAGGGAATGGAAAGCACTTTTTGCATCCAAAGTAAATAAAAAATTCTCCATGGAACAAGAAAATTAGGAGGTTACTACCGACTCACTAGAATATTAAATTTTCCATCGAGAAGATTACCATGTGTCAATAGCATAATAAATGAAAACAAAAAAAATAATGAACTCAGTTAGCCTCATCGACTATCTCTAGGGGTGGCCGGCCCTGCTCCACGGAAGTTTCCCACCGGCCACTAGGGTAAATCAGAAAGCACTCGCGGTGGGTGGCCCAGAAGCCTAACATCCCATAGTTGCGAGTCTCATTTGAAGGAAAAATCTCTGCAAATGCGCCGTAGCTAGAAATTGAACCGTGGGTGTCTGAGAGACAACTGTACACTCTTACCCTTGCACCATAACCCCGGGGGCTAGCATAATAAATGAAGAATTGGGAGAAAAATGTCTTTCGGTCTGGACTTCCATAAACAGTTACAACCTACTTTATGCCTCAAACTGAGAAGAATACAGATGTACCTAGTAATCCTGAGTAAGATTTGATGAACAAGGTAGAGGGTATTTAGATTAAAAGTCTTAGTCCTCCCAAGAAAAAAAAATTATGGGAGAAAAAAGTCACGCAGAAATGGGAGAGGAGGGATATGAAGAGAGACAGGGGAGGCAAATTAAAAAGGGATTGGAATAATGGGAGATAATGGATAAGATAGGGCCAGTAGTAGCACTGATGAAGAGGAAATCAAGGGAGGTTAGCTACTTAACTGTGTTGGTAGGGTAGAGACCTGCTTAGTGTGCTTGACAGATGGCTTAGGTTGTATTCCTCTATGGTCCCTCTTCTAATGCAATTCTTAAAAAAAATCAGGAAGTACATTTTACAGGTTATTAGCAGTTGGATTGTAATTATTCCCTTTCTAAGTAATAAAAGAAATTTTAAAAATCATTTTAAGGAGGTGCTAAAGAAAGAATTTTCATATAATCAAAGTAGCTTAAAATTGGTCCATGTTGCCAATGAGTTGGACAAGATATTCAAAATTCTTGATAGCCAGTTATGCTTAACTTACAATATGCCTATCAAACACATCTTAGTTCATTTATTCGATATACTTTTCAAATTAAAGCATACCTATAATTGCACCATAATGCATGTTGGCATAAGGCTCTTCTCCTGTGAGAATTTCCCACATAACAATGCCAAATGAAAACACATCCACCTGCAGAATCACCACACTCAAAAAATATTGGAGATTGGATAAGCATATCAAAAGAAAGCAGCACTAAGAACACTAAACTCAAAATGTGACGGAGGACTTGCTGATGTACAGAAAACCAAAGGCTTTACACTTTCTTGGGGAAAAAAAAAAAGAAAAGCAGATGAAAGATGGCCCAGTTTTAAATGAAGCTGGAAATGAAATCACTGAAATATAGTAGAAATTTCATTAAAAAAATTCATTGGTACCTTTTCTGACACTTTGTTGCTGCCTCCATTCAATAATTCTGGTGCCATCCATGGTAGTGTCCCTCTAACACCACCAGAAACAAGAGTATTTCGTTTTATTTTTGACAAACCAAAATCACCAACCTAGAAACATCCACATTGAGTTAACTAGTCTAGTAGGAAAAACAACTGAGATCATTTCATTCCTGAAAATTTTGTTCCATAATGAAAATAGAAGGGAAAAAAAGTCAACTTAGCCTAGGTGTCAGATGGTAATTGCAATTAAGCTATGAAAACAATACCTTGCAAATTGGGCGTGACTGATCTTTAAGGTTTACAAGTAAATTATCACATTTCAGATCAAAATGCACTATATTCTTAGAATGCAAATACTCCATTCCAAATGCAGCATCCATTGCAATGATAAGCCTCTTACGGCGATCAAGATATCTGTTAATATATGCAATTAAAATATCACTATACAGAATAATAAAAAATGAATTCAAACATGGATGATGAAGGATTCACAAAGAATGGAAGAGCAAAGATTTACTTGTCCTTGCGTAGTAAAACATGTCGTAAAGAACCATTCACCATAAATTCTGTCACAGTTGCTAAGGTACCACCTGGTCCATCTTTAACAACTCCATAAAAGGCCACCACATTTGGATGATGGAGCTGGGAAAGGATCTCAGCTTCCCGCCAAAACTCAATGGTCTAAAAGCAGTTAAATGTTACTACTACCAAAGATCTCTCTTGATTTACCACTAACTAGGTGTCGAATAGGTAAAAACTCTTTAAACTAGTTGGATCACTCTTCCAATCATGAATTATGTAATTCAAGAAACAACCACATAAACAAAAGATAGATGATACTTACTAGTCTCTCCTGCTCAGATGATCTACCAGCAAAACAGCTCTTTTTAATTCGTTTAATAGCCACATCAGTGCCCCTCCATTTTCCATGATATACAGTACCATAAGTGCCAGAACCCAGTTCATGCAGTTCTTCAAGATCTTCATTCGTTATAATCTGTGAGTGCATGACATTTAGAATTGGAAGCATATATAAAAATCAAGACTGAACAAATTATCAATAACAAATACAGGTTCAAGTCTGACTACATGTGAAACGTGAGACAGGGAAAAGAGAACCATCTGGCTTTGATGGTTAGTGAAAATAAGTTATTTTCAAGTGTTTAAGGTCTTTCCACAGAAATTTAAACATATAGGAACTGAATGTGAAGAATGCAGCCTGCAATATAAGAACACTTGCCTTAAAAATTACAAGGTGTTCAGTCAAGGATTTGGCTTCACATGCTATAGTAGACAATAAACATGGTTGAAAAGACCATTCCCTACTCTTTATAACTAATGTACAATAGGAAAAAAAAAATATTTCCTACCTAGATATTTACCACAATTTGATAAATTACAGCTCCCAATTACCATGTATCATATGTCTTACCTGTACATTGCTAAGATCCACATCTTGCATAAAAGTATCAACAACGGGCTCAACAACCTCACCACCTTCAAATTTGGATTCCTAGTTCAAAAAGAAAGTCTTACCATGGTAACAATTACAAAATAATCGAAAGCAAATCTACAATGGTGCAGAGAACAACATACCTCATTTTCAGCATGCGAAGCTTGTAGTTGTTCCTTATCCTTTCCAAGGTGATGAGGGATTTGTGATGGAACATAACCTGGGTGCAAAATATTTGATTTTGCAACAGCTGTTTCTTCCATTTCCTCGGGGAAATCACTGTCACCAAAATCAACTTTCTCATTCCCCAGAGGTGTCAACTGATATGGTATAGAGATCCCTCCTTCCACATCAGGAAGCAAAGATGAGTAGCCAACGTGGTCTTGATCAATAAGAGAAAATTCCTTGTGTTTAAACTCATCTTGGGCTAGATTTCTGAAGAAAGACCAATTTTTAGGCTCGTGATTTTGCATGTTCACACTAAATCCAGTATCATCTTTACGAAGGTTGGTTATACTTGACAAGTCACCAGCAATTCTGGCCTTATTGAAGATATCATTTAGCAGATTAGGTGGGAACCGATCATTTATGTCAATTAGAATGTCACTGCGATCTGCAGTGGGAACAGATATATCCTTCTGAAACACAGTTCCACCAGCACTCTCCGCCCAATTAAAAGCAGGTTTATGATCAACAAGATTACTATTATATGAATCGTTGGATATTTCATCCTGTTGAATATCAGGTAGGACAGAAGGATCCTCCTGTGCACTACTGTAATGTCCACCAGTATCTTGATCGTGAATATTGATTTTAGCCATCTCAGCTTCACCATCTATTGCCTTCTCCATGTATCTGCTCAATTTGGATTCCTGCACAATCGTATCTTCAACAACATCAGGTTTCTCATATTCAGACTTTGAAGGTGAATGTTGGGATTCGGATTTTTGCATCTTTGTCACTTGTTTAGAACCCTTTAGATCACTGATGGCACTGGCTTGATTGGTTGCTACCAGAACTGTACTTGCTACAGCTTGATTTTGGTCATGCCAATTGTTAGTAATCAAAGAATTCATAGGTTGTGATGAATAATTTGCTGTTTCTGACTCTTTTTGAATTGTAACTGGTTCAAATATATTGTCTTGATTGATTGCATTTTCCCCTTTCTTATGCTTCTCAAAATGTAAAAATTCTTCTACAGTAGGATTGCCAAGGTGTTGTGGCTTTCCAGATGACATAGAATTCTCTGCCTGTGAGCTCAATTCCCCCTCAAGAAGAGGGTCAGCAGATTCAGCGATAGATTCTTGAGTAGTGATAGAGCATGCCTGATTTATCATAAAATGGGAATTAATATTGTCATCAGATTTAGATAATCGATTTAGAAACTTCTTCTGCTCTCTAGGAAGCCTCTCAGATTGATATACTCGAAAAGGACGAGAAGGTGGATTTGTGCAGCTTACATCAGTTGCATCAACTTCATAATCAGAGAAACCAGATGTTAAAGCTCCACTAGAACACAGTTCATCTTCATTCATCTTGGCTCCTTGTCCAGAATTCACAGTAGTGGCAGATGACAAGACTTGAACAGTTTCCACTGATTTCCCCTTGTTTTGTGCAGGTTGCACTGATGTCAAAATTTCAGCTGCAGAAACAATCTTAGGAACATCTGACTGCAATGGAGCATCAAGTTGCTGAGAGTTTACAGTAGGTTCTGTGCTGTGGGGATTGATACGCTCACTTTCTACTTTTCTTTGAGAGAAACCAATGGATGAAAGTTTCTCATTCTTTAGTAAGGTATCTGCATCAAATGAACTCATAGCACTATATGGGCTTTGAATTGTACCCTGATAAAAATATTGACCTGGCTGAACAGAGACACTGGCAGTATAGTTGGATCCATAATCAGATGGAACAGGTAGAGGAATAGAAATTGTGCTATTTGCATTTTCATATCGATCATAAGGGTTGATGTGGTAAGCATATTGTTCACCTTCAACATAGTGGAATATATGGTCCTCAAAGTTCTGTGAATGTCTATTGTAATCACTAGATGATTTTGCCTCCCCAGTTGGAATAAAATTTCTAGAAGAAACTGCATGAGCAGAATCAAACCCAATTGACTGCATTCTGCTTGTGTCAGCATTAGCTCTTTCAGCCTCAACATTAAGATTGAACAGCTGGTCCAAGTCACTTGCTGATGTGCTTGCCATACCATGCTGAAATGAAGAATTCCGTGATCCAAAATCCATCCCATTGACTGCAGCAATGAACTGAACATCAGAATCTCCCTCTCTGCTACCTGAGCTGAAGTGCACATCATCTGTATCATCTGATGTAAATAGAAACATCCTGAGTTTTTGTGATCCTTCACCACCTTCAAGAAAGGTGTATTCCTCCACCATATTCTGCAAATCTTCATTACAAGATACTGATATCAAGGCATCCAATTCTTCTCCAGGTAGTTGGTACTTGATAGTATGAGGTCTATTATATATTGCCATTGTCTTTTGCATGAGTTCATTCCATGAAATATCCTTTTTTATGCTTATAATATGGGTATCACCTCCAACATATCTCAGTCTTCCATCACTGGGACGAGGTAAAATCTTACCACCAAAACTGCAGAGATACTTCATCCCTTTTGTCGAGAAATCAGAAGATTCTGATGAAGTATACCCAGGAGCAACTGTTTGACCACTTCCATGACCAGATGATACTCGTGGTATGGACCGTGCTGATGCATAATGACCTTTATTATCGGTTTCAGATAAATTTTTCTTCTCCATTCCTTTCATCTTCTGATTATCACTAATCACATTCATTGAGACATCTGCTACACTTTCAGACCCTGTGTGTGGTATTGTCACACCCATCATGTCCGTGTAGCTAGTGACTACATCTTGATTCCCAGATGCACTTTGAACTGTGGGCTTCTTGAACATTGCACGATCTCGCATAAATTCAAGAGCAAATTCTTCACCTGTCTGGATTGAGAAATTCAGAACAGGCAGTACACCACTTGATGCACTAGCCTCTGGTGGTCTAACATTAGCGTTACTAGAACTTGGTAGAAATTGTGTAGACCTTTGATTAGCAGAGCCATCAACTTTCCTAGCATCCATCAGAATTTTGAGATATTCAAACCTTGTCAGATCATTCTAAAACTTGTAGATATAACTCTCTCTATTGACCCATATTATGAAGGGAATTTCCAAGAATAGTAAACCATGAAAAATAGTTAAATGCACAAGCTGCCAATGATATCACACTTGATCAACACAAAACAACTTCTTTCCAGACTGGGTCATAAGAAATATTCTTTTGTGAAAAGCCCAGCACTCCTCAAAACAACAGATGCTCTGCAAACAGAATAATTTTTTTTTTTAAAAAAAATGTGGATCAGCTCACCTTTCAACTAGTACTTTACATTCAAAAGAAGCATATTAAGCTATTCCGCTTAGCCTTAAAGCTACTTAATTGGACAGGAAAACAAATAGTATATCATTCAACAACAACAAAACAGCTGAAGCATAAGATTCATGATCAATCTTGTATAAGAACAAGGATTATTCTAAATGAATTTTTTGCTAGGAGTAATTCAAGACACTTATCCTCACTCCTCAGCACCACATAAAACCTGCAACAACGTTCTTAATTTAGAATCAATCTTTTCTATAAATTTAGCAATCTTTTGACACCACCCCAAGTGAATGCCAATTATCAGCTGAAGCTTGAAACGGTACAAGGCGAACCCTGCACCTATCCATCTGAGTTGGCCTATCAAGCATGCCGTAGAGGGGGAGAGGAAGATACGAGTTTGGTCCATCAATCATACTAACCATGAAGATCTAATAACTAAAAGGCTTAAGAAGGTTGACTTGATCTAACTCCTGGTGCCCTACTGCCTAACGACACGGCACTAAACTGCAAGCAAGGGAATCGATTATTTCTGTGCGAGCAAAACTAATTGGTCCACTGACAAACCAAATCCAAAAGTCTCCCTTGCTAAGCCACAAGATAAGCGAGCTCCAGCATCCATAATACAAGCATGAAAAAGAAAACCTAAAATAACCAATTCGAGAACAAACCACAGGCGTGCGACACAAAATCAGAGATTAAGAACAATCGACCGCAGCAAAGCAAACAGGATGACCGCATACGCAACGACACGAAGAGGAACAAGCTGGGAGGAGGGTTAGGGAAATCGATCGCCGGTCGAGGGTCCGGGAACTAGGAACAAAAGCAGGTGAAAGCGAGATCCGCACCGGGAAGAGCCGCTGTGCTGATGGATCAGAGGGGATGCGATGCGATCGGCGGACGCTTGCCTCAATCGGTCCCGCTTCCTTTCCTCGCCTCACACGCCGCCTCCGCAGTCAAGCGAGCATCGTCGACCGACGTCCTCTCGGACAACGCGCAGCGGAGAGGAAGAAATTGACAGCACGCCCTCTCTGCTCCCTCCAACAAGCAATACGACTAGCAGCGAGATGCGGTTGGTGACTGACTCGATATGATTCCGGTCGTCGGAATAATGGATTGGACCGTCGGGTGGACCGAACCGGAGGCGTTTTGAAATTGAAACAAAGGAAAATTTATTGAAAATATCAAATAAGCATCCTACTTATAAAAAATTATAATAAAAAATAAAATAAAATGGGTGTGTCCATTAATGATTTTATGTTAAAAATACCCGTAGTAGTTACTCAATAAAAGATACTAAGTAGCTGGTACAATATATTTATGATTAATTTAGGATTTAGAATTTAAGATTTATAACATATAGAAGTTACTGAGTAACTACTACAATGTGTAGAAACTACTCAGTGGTTGGTACAAGCATATTTAGAGTGAGTTTATGATTTAAGATTTAGGGTTTATGTCATGTAGAAACTATCGAGTAGTTGCTACAATGTGTAGAAGTAACATGTAATTTTAACAATGTGTTTAGGGTGAATTTAAGGTTTATGATTTAGGATTGTAGTATTACATAATAGCTTCTATAACTGTTTTAATGTGATTTTGGTGAAGTTGATTGATGGTATTTTGATATAATGGTGTTAAAAAAAATCTTAAATTCACCCTGAACATATTGTAACTGTTATCAGGTCACTTCTACATATTGTAATAGTTACTAGATAACTTTTACACTATATAAACCATAAACTCTAAAGTCACCATAAATACGTTATAACAATTATTAAGTAGTTTCTATAAGTTGTAACTGTTACTCAATAATTTCTACACGTTATAAATCTTAAATTATAAATCCTAAACTCATCTTAAATACATTACAGCAGCTACTATGTAGCTTTAAAAATTATAGTAACTACTCAGTAGCTTCTATATGTTGTAGTAATTATTGGTAGTTACTACAACAAGGCAAAATTAATGAATATTTTTAGAGTAAAAATTATTGAATGACGTCCAATTGACTTTAATTGAAATGCAACATCTAGTTGATAATTTTACAAATGGTGGACGCCCATTTAATTTTTTTGCCTAAATTTATTTGTCAAGAAAACATAAAAAGGGCAAAAATTAAAACCACTCCTCTTTAGAAAAAATATACCTTTTTCATTAATCATGAATCTCATCATATATATTATCTTAAAAATTATTTTTATTCTATGTCTAGCCATTATAAAAATATTTTAATAAATTTAATTATTTTAAAGTTATTTTAACAAATTTTAAATAAATTAGTAAACAATATTTTAATATAATAATATTTATATGTAATTATGTTTTGACGATTCCAACCAACCAGAAAAAGAAAACATTTTTAATTTTTTTGCTTTGACGAACATTTACCTTGCACTCAATAATTTTAAGTTGATTGTTTGGCAACAAGTAATAGCAACTATACTGCACAACTAAAGCCAGACAAATTCACATTGAAGAACTAAGCAGTTGAGTTTAACCAAACGCAAAATGGAATTTGACACTGGATTAATAGTTTTTGAAACTTTAAACTAATTTTACTAAAAACAGTTAGTGCTAGAGGTAACCAATAATCTTATTTTTTGGAATGAATCTGATGTAGTTCATTTGGAAATCATCATAACAATAAGATAATTTCAACCGGAAGAGATTGGTTGAGTTGATAATGTAGATTAATGATAGTAGACGGTCGATTACATAATTAAGATATGAGAAAGAAACAAGTTCTATATTGCCATGTGTTGGCAAGCCAACTCCAATATTGGAAAAATAACCCCAATTTCATCCTCAATTCTAATCCATAATCTTTGTCCGCGAATGGGCGTGAATGGGCTCGACGATTACTAGTCTTACTCAATCCATGAGATGCCTAACACTTTTGCCATAAAGCTATAACGATCCGCAGCTTCGTCAATCTATCATAATTTCACATAGACACATTAGAACATAGTAGGTTGAACAAATGCAGCAGTTGAGCAGAAGAACAAACCATTTTCTGGGTAGGCCGACCAGCTCCATGTCCTGCCTTACATTCAATGCGACCAATTATTGGGTTGGTCTGTGGACTGTTCTCAACACTTGTATACAAGATGTATTGCAACGTCTGTTAATGTAAAAAATAAAAAAATAATAATTCAGAAAATTTTAAAGATTTATTGAATATAAATTGCTCGTCTTGAAGAACCATAATAAATCAAATGCTCATCTTATTGTTACATGGTTTTGCTTTTAGCTTAAGCAAATATGATTTAAGTCAATCAAACAAATATGGTATTGTAGAACTGAGTCTCTCCTCCTCAGGAACTGGAGGATACAAATCCATCCAACTCAAATATATCAAATAGTTTTCAAACACTTGATTGGAGACTACTTATCTTGCCCTGATATTGTAGAGAGGAGGGGGAGTCAGCAGGTGAAGTGTTTCATGGGAGAGGGGGAGTTGAAGGTCGTTGATCATGTAAGTTACTTAGGTGAGATGCTGCGTCGGAGGAGGGGGAGGCGAAGGTCGAGCTGAATATGTTGTGTCCAGGGACTTGCGTAAGCCGAGATGAAGTCGATGTCTGCGTCGAC
>JBBPFQ010000064.1:7359800-7378527 GCA_037974815.1 Kaempferia elegans
TACACGAAATGAGTGAATCGAGTAAGAAAGTTAAGGTCATGCGGGCCAAGAAAAGTCATTGATGCGGGCTGAAAGAGTGAATGGATTGGTTGAGTGGAGCCGGCCGGACGACTGGACTGACTGAGCCTAATGGGCAGACCTGATCATTTAGCTAAGTGGACTGGGTGAACTGTATGCTGAGTGAGCTGAATGTGCAGACGAGCTTGGCTGGTTGTGTTGATTCGACAAGTCAAGCTAGTCGAGATGAACGAGTTGAGTTGGCTAAGCACATGAGCAATGACAGGTCAATTAAGTTGTGACTAGATCAAACTGGTAAAAAAAAAATTAAATGAATAATAAGAAAAAGAAAACCTTATTTTTGAAATTTCGGATATCATTATCAACAGCTTGAAAACTAACATTGGTATTGAATGGCGTTTACTAGAAGAATACAGATAAAAATGGCGCCATCTAAAAAAAAAAAAAAATTGCTTAAGCTCGCAATTCATAGAAGCAGCGTGGTACTCAGTTACTCCCATGGTATAGCTGAAATGGTAAGTAGAATAAAAGTTTACAACTTGGAATTGAGAGGTCGAACAGCAAAATGAGGTAAAAGAACATAATTCCAATAAAGGGAACCCAAGGATCATCTTCTTCTCCAATCTAGATTTTACTTAAGTCTCAAATAAATTAAGGATATATTCAAAGAAATTCTGAACCGTCGGTCGGAATGGTTTGTGATTCCGAAAACTTTGCTTTTTTCCCTCCACGTGGTACTCAATTACTGATACTATCAAATATAATGGTTAACATCAGTAACATTCATCAATGACAGCCACAAATAAATTCGTACGGGATGGACTGATAGCTAATGCATGAGGTGTTACCACTAATGAAATCTAAAGGTCCTTCCTTATGCACTAGTCACTGTTCGGGCTAGTAGCCCTCTTGATTTACCTCCTTCGTGTTGGCCCTAGGACGAATTGGCGAAGGCGCTGAGGCAAACAAATCATCTTTTACCACCAATGACCGCCACAAACAAAATTACCTTCCCGAGTCTTCCAGGAAAGAATTTAATCATGAGAAGTGACAGAAATTGGTTAATTTCATCAAATAGACTATTTTTACAATGTTGAGTCTTTATAGCCACATCCATTAATTAATCCCATTCTTACACGTACAAACGCAATAAAAAGAAACTGACTGGCTGCATACATAAGTGGCGGCAAAAAGATTACAACTCCCGGGTGATCATATTTGCAGATGAATTTGCATTTCAGCAAATTAACCTGGAAGAATACTCAAAAGTAATGAATGCATCTGGCAGTAGTCGTCCAAAAATGAAACATTCTTGATCACTGGGGTCCCGTTGTCAAACTACACTCGATCAGTTAGAATACGAAGTTGTTCTCCTTTTGGCAAGAGTATTCCATGGGAAAAGCAGGTTGTTCATTACATTATATGATGCAGGAGAAGTTCCTGATAATTCAAAATGCACATTCAATCACAGGAAACTTGTGCCGAGTGAAAGATCACTTAAATTTGAAAGAATTTGCGAACGAGTGGTGACAATCTGTTGAGCAATCTCTAGCTGTTTGTCTAGTGGCAGCATTTCGTACCTGGAAATGGGAAAAGATTGTACAGCATTTAGAATGGCAAGTAAGAATCACACCAAACCAAATCTATAGCTAATTTGCAGCTCTAAATCAACAATTTTCTCCACTCATTTCTTAAGGAACAGTTCCCTGCCTGGAACACACAGCATGTAACTTGGGCACTCGACAGTAAATTCCTTCCTAATCCTATTTCCCAATCTCTAAGTTGCGTTGCTAATTAAGGCTCATCAAAATTCTATGTCCTTGTATATATTATAACCTGCAGTTGGTTTCTCAGGGGTAAAAAGTAGTATTTACTCTTAAAACTTAATCTGATAAGAATAATTGAGTAACAAAATTGCTTTCCTACGTGTTTCAAGGGATTTTGTCCACCTTAATGCTGTTAGTAACTTGAATAGAAATCTGATCTGGAAGAAAATATTATCTATACATTAATCAAATAGATCTATACCTGAAAAATTATAGATTAACAAGCCATCATCCAAACACACAAAAAAAGGAACTTTGAGCAGCACTAATTTTGATCTAAAAAGTAGTCATGCCTACCTAACATCTTTGCAACTAATTTACTAATTATTCTCATCATAAGCATGAAGAAAATAATCCTTACTGGGAAAGAAGCTCACAATCCACCATATTATCTGGACCAGGACGATGTGCCTTTCCATTTGAACGGAACTGCCGAAATGATTTCGGATTCAGGCCGCATGTATGGGGAACAACATCTACTAGTTTTCTTTGTAGAGTCTGAAGTCTGCGGAATGTTAGCTCATCCAGTGGTGCAATACAACCAATGCTCCCATCTAGCGTACTGAATAGAAGGGCGAACCGGTTGGTCTTGTCAGAACCAGGAGTTATATTGGTTCGATCAGAAGAGGTGGAGAGCATCTGCAGCCTTAAGAATTTTGTCACGTGGGCCCCAGCATGAAATTCAGCTCTAGACAAAAGCTTCTGCCCTTTCCAACTCTCTAATGTTTTTGGAGCATAATAGAATATCTGCAACAGAATATTAAAGCTCAAGTGCTTAACTGCAAGTATGATCAAACTTCTTCCTAAATTCTAGCAATCTAGTGACATATTGTATCGCTGAATTAGATATTGGCGAGTTCTGTGAAAATATACGGCAAACACATGCATCAGACGCCTTTGATTGGAGTCATATACCAGTGAACACCCTCATAAGTATGTCTGACCAGCAGAATAATCGTTAATTTTAATTAGGAAACTCTCATATACTTGTTCAGATTGCACTTATGTTGCATTACAACCAAAAAAAAACTGTGGAAAAAGGGAAGTACCTAGTTAACAATGTTAATCAAATATCCAGCATACTACCAGCACTAGTTGAGTACCTTACCTGAATATTTTTTTTATCATCTGAAACTACAAGGCTCAATGTACTTCCATCTATCAGAAACTCAGTTGCATAAGAATCAAGAGAAGCAAAATCCTTCGCTAACAAGCTCAACTGGGCACCCTGCTCTTTCCAATTTAGAAAATAGATGCTTTTGTGAATGTCTCCCAACAAGATAAAATTTTTGACCTGCAAAATTTATATTTTTCATGAATCACGATTATCACATTTCTAAATTTCTATGTCCTAGCCCACGCAATAAAAATTAAAAGGGAGATGAAAATCCTGCAAGTTTTAATCAATTCTTCAAAAATGGGCCACAGATCGAGGAATAACGATAGCAGATAGACATTGCAATAAATAACAATAACCCAACTTAATTACAGGAAAAGAAGGGAAGAGGTGGTGGGTGAGTTGAAGATACGAAGGTAGCACTAGCAATTGATAGAGGTGCAGAAAACTGAAGACAGAATACTAAATATAAAGTTTATATTCCTCAAGCAATTTTGTACCAAAAGTATGGAACAGAAACAAATGCCTATGAACCTTCTGGTATAGTTAGGTTCAAGTATTAAAAGAATACATACTTACAATGTTCAAGCTCACTACATGAAGAGGAGCATCATAGAAAGCAATACCATTTAACTCAGTACCAGTCCACTTGTGCAAGGTGATCTTAGGACCAGATGCAACCAACAAATGACCTTGGAGTGAAGCTATGGCAGACACAGCACCCTTTAACTCTTTCGAGTAAACCTCGGAAACCTGACAGACAAAAAAATCAGCAAAACTAAAAAAAAAAAAAATCCAACCCAAGTTCAGAAAGTAAGCTTTATTTAGTTAATGAAAATTAACTTTTTATTTTACTGAATAATTACCACATTCTGAGAACTGTCAACATTTTTAACAAAAGTGTATAGTAACATTCTTCCTCTAGCAGCTACATCCTCGCCCTGTACATAAGCTGTCCCGATGGCTAAAAGGGTTTCATTTTCCTTTGTCGTTGTGTTCTGCAGAGACAATACCAAAATTGTTAACAAGAAATTTACATTAATAAAAAAACCAGACATAAAATCTTCAAGATGAATGATGTTAGAACAAAACATATTCTAGAACATGTCAAGTTAAATAAACTGCCAAAAATTATCTGATTTCTTGTTCAACTTACAAATAATGTGACCACTCTAACAGTAAGAGCATTTTCAGAGGTTTGCATCGGAATTTTAGCCCTAGTTTCCCATTGTCCTCCAGATTTCCCAGGTTCTAAAATGCGAATCTCAAACTCATCGATAGTATAGTTTTTTTGAAGATCGTCGGAGTTAACATTATCATTGTCATTCATGTGAACAATATCTTGATCAGCAATAGAACAAAGGACTTGATTAAGAGGTCGAACAACCTGCAAAACAAGGGTTGATGCTAAAACCAAGCAAGCTAATTATGTGAGCCAAAATAAATGCTTGCCAAAGAGTACCAAAATTATATGAGAACTGCAAGATCTAAATTACATAATGGTGTCAAAGCACTAAACTAGTGAACGAAGAATGACATAAAGAATAGAAATCTTAAAACAATTGTAAACTTTCCAGATTAGCATCTTTTATTAGCTAAACCTGGCAGTATTTAAAGCAATGAGCATACCAGTCTTTCATTAACATGACGTTTTTTTTCACTATAAATTTCATGACACATTTCTTCAAAATTCCAAAGTCTGAACCCTTAAACTGACTGTCTGATTATACTTGGAAGAGAAGGCATTTGACAAGTAGGATATGAAATACTTGACATAGTTGCGTCAACAAGGAAATTGAAATAAAAAGAAATATAGTAACTAAACACTAGAATTGTTATACAAGGAACTATGATATACTTTAGAAGAAAAAAAAAATAAATTTCAGAAATTTAAATCCAATACAGATGATAGCTTACTTGGAAAGATAATATCAGTGGATATAGGTTTCTCTCGGCATAATAGGTGACTTGATGAGGGGTACCCCTCAAAGGAATCTGATAGAATAGCTAACAGCATTAGTTCATCCAAATACTAAAACGATGTAGAAAGCAAGATGCTTGTGCTAGTTTCACCTTATGAACTGGCCAGTAATTATCATAGTTGCATAAAGATGGTAGCTGGCATATTTTCAAATAACCCTAAGAAGAAAAGGCAGTGTGACTTGTTTTGTGTTCCTTGTAATCAAATTAATAAAATCAACTTAAAGGAACTTACAAATATTAATTTGCAATTACCTCTGAAGTAACGTATATTAGTCCATGATTGCAATTTACATTGTGCAGAACAGTGAAGGCCACAATGGAGCCATCGCAGAGCTACAGAGATTTGAATGAGGAATCTTAGATAGAACAAAGAGAACAATCTTTTGTATTAGATGATAAACAGGAAAAAGGGCATGTTAAAGCTCAACCATCAGTGATATAAAACCATAAATCCTAAAGTGATATTCTTTCAATGAACAGACATTTTTTTCTGCCTATACAGTAACCAAGTCACATGACAATCCTACTACAGCATCTTCAAAAAATACTAGAAATATTAAGCTCAAAATTGGCAATTTTTTATTAGTGATTGATGTAGTTAGGGTCTAATTTATAAATTCCAGATATTTTAATTTTTTGTAAAAAGTTGTTTAGATTTATTTTGTGAATTTGTTAATGGTATTTAGCCTTTTTCTTCCTTTGGTGCAATTGCTTGTAACATAATACTTTGATATAACTTGATGTAGCACCGTGAACAACTTACCTCAGAGAAGAAGTATAAATTAATTAATTAAAAAGATAATTGATGCTACCCCCCTTTATTGATTGGTGTGGCGCCAGTTCTTCGTAAAAACTATAACTTAGTTATACAACCAAATCTCTAACACCCCACCTCTTTGCAAAACGAAAAAGTTTCTTAAAATTTTGGAATAACAAAATTTTCTGAATGATACCCTATTCGGTGCTATATCATATATCCTCAATAATCCACAAAGCCAAAGAAGATCTACACAGCAATCAATATAATTTCATTAAGCTATTGAGTATTGAGCCATAAGGTGCTCATATATTAACCAAAACTAGAAATTATGACTAAACATAAGCAATAGAAAATACAAAGAGCAAAGCTAGAATAGAAGTGGAATGATGTTCCTGATGATTGCTTTCAAATGAGATGATGTACTGAAAAAAGCAATCTTAATTCTTACGGGTTATATTTTGCACACGTTGAGGTGGCTTTTAGTAAAAGCCCATGCCATCAATCACAAATACGGCCAATTGTTTGAAAAAAATTAGAAGATTGGTCACTCTAGCAATCTCGCCATAATATTTATTCCAACACCATAAACTAAGTTTCTTATGCCTTGGCATTCTTATCATGATTCATAAGCCATTTATTAGAAACAAAACTAGCGGACAGAGACAATTTGTATATTAGAATATTTATGGTAATCATCCTGAGGCAGCATTTGAAATATTACAAAGGCAAAACCTCGAGGGAAAAAACGAAGGAAAGTCAAAGAACAGAACCCCAGCTCACCTGTGGATGAACCCTGACACGTTCCCGACAGACCATAAACCATGCAGGTCTAGATCCAGAAACGAATAATCCTTGATAACCACCAACATTCTTAAATATTGTAATTCTTGGCCTTGAAACTACATTTGAGGATTCTTCCCTAGTAGCAATGTCAATAGGAACACGGACAAACCTCAAATTACGAAGCCTGGAACCACTTATGCTGCTAGCATCAGCAGACTTCTGAGGAGAAACTGCATCTTCAAATTTTGGTGCACCTTCCAGACCCTCGTACAAATATGCATGATAGCAAAGCATTGTTCCATCACTTAATATTGCACAAAGAAATGGTCGAGTATATTGCCCAGGCCATCTATGCATAGCTAACTCAACTATCTTCATATCTCGTGATAGCTCCTTTAAAAAGCCATTAGATTCTTCAGAAACTTTCCCTTTACTACCCTGAAAGCTTGTCGATGGTTCTCGAGCATATTTGTCAAGGAGATGGGTCTTTCCATAGATAAAATTTTCCACAGAAAAAACACATTTGAAGTTTTGTACATCATAAAATTCAAGTGTGCCACTTTCATAACACACCAGACAATAAATATCACCTTGATCATTATATAAACCATCATGTCCATCAATTGCTTCTGTGATTCCAGTAGAAAGCCATGCATCTGTACTTGTCTTGCGAAGCCATGGTTCTGTCCCTTTGTCATGATAGAGCGCACAAGCACAAATTGGTTCAGTTGAGCTTGCAAATACAGTTGGAACACTTACAGTAACAGTGCAAGTGGAAGGGTCTGGAAACAAACAGTATTATTAGCAATATAAAGGGATTTTAAAGAGCACAAGATAAAGAAAACAGTTGGTACAAACAACAGGAAAACAAGAATTGGGTATTAAATGTTTGCAAATGTTTTTACATAATTAATATAACAAACTGCATATCAGAGAAGATATAAACAAGTTAAGATCACACACTTCACTCAACAAGGCAATACAGACAAAGAAGATTAAACAAATTTTAAGACTAACTCTTTCTGTACAAAATCAATGTGTCAGCGATCAAATGTTGAGAAAGAACAGATTTAGATGCAAACACACCATGTTAACATCCAGAGTATCTTTATTATCCAACTACAAAATCTGACAAATTGTAACCATAGACCAACACACAAAATTGCTCCTTACCAATTTACTAATTCATGATATGACAATTAATCAATCGTTAACGTTCGATTATCATAAAGAATTAAGAGAATCATTTGATGTGCTAAGAAATGATACTTTTACACTATACCATTATGTGTCCACATTATTACTTGACAAAGCCAAAGCCATACTCTCTGTGTTGTTCTGCTCCCTCTTCCCTTGTTATGTCCAAGTTTTCCTGATTCCTAACACTCCAACCACATTCCAGTTGAAATTTCCAGGTGCCTCTGTTATACTACACTATTTGGCAGAAACCCCATTACGGAATATTTTATTTTGAGAATGGCAAGTTTTTTTTTCCAACTCATTGCATAAATCAAACAGGCTTTCCCTATAACTGTTTTAATATTCTATCTTTGGACCCATATAAATATCCTACTCAATGTTTTAACCTCAGTTTCAGTTTCAAAGGTTTTGCTCCATGAATGAGAAATGGACACATGAACATCCTATATTGACTATGTTGGTTATGCACAGCTGATACAAATAAAAAATTGCTAAAAATGGCTAGAACAATTGAATGAAAACATCATTTGGACATTAGAGGTCTCTAAAGAAACAGCATTTGAACTTTGTGAGCGTGTATAAACAGTACCTCCAATCAGTAGTTGAATACTTCCATCAGACATTTTCAGCAATACATAAGGATCCGCAATCGACACAGATACTACCACAGGTGCCTCTGAATTGGAAGATAAATCGGAGTTGTGCACTCCAAATGGCACCTCTTGGGTCATATAAGAACCATCAAGAATACGAGCACCACGTGCATAAATCTGTATAACACGACGCCTGGAGAACAAACTATTAGTTTCCAACGTGTGTTCTTAGCAAGATTTTCTATATACTAGTATCTCTGAAGGCAAAAAAAATGTTGGTAAGTCAACAAAAAAATCCCTTAATAGCCACAAACTTTGATTCAATCAAATCGAG
Source organism: Kaempferia elegans (assembly GCA_037974815.1). Lineage (NCBI taxonomy): Eukaryota > Viridiplantae > Streptophyta > Magnoliopsida > Zingiberales > Zingiberaceae > Kaempferia > Kaempferia elegans. The sequence goes on from JBBPFQ010000064.1 coordinate 7,368,415, forward strand.
AATCATTTCATAGATATCATATCTTCCATGAATCACAGGAATTGCAACTCTTGTAGAAGACCATCATTAATTGAATTGTAATGGCTTATTATATTAATCCAGATCCTGACAAATTCTAAACATTAAAACAAAGCATAGCAAGCAATTAATAGATATCACATCACTTGTGCTGCATCAAGTCGCTTACATGATAAAGTTAAATTCCTAAATTGATGTTTGACACTCCACTTTTCCCCTAAACCTCTCCCAACTTGCTGGATCAATTTCTGCATCAGCTCCATGCCCTCAGAACCAATCCATCCAACACCCCGCGCCACTTAATTCGCTTTCTGCCTCTTCCTCCATCTTTGACCCATCATTTGTGAATTGTGACCTATTTGCCCCACTGCAAGATTCCTAAACTGCAATTTTGTCGCTAACACTTTAGGAAAAGATTCCCCACAATCTCAACACTACCACAACCACACTACTTTGATCCATAATTCCAAGCACTCCTGCACTATCACCGCTCTTCAAAGACTCCACGAACACCTTCAACTCCACTCACGGCCCTATACTTCACTAACAACTCTCTAACTCGATACCATCTCCACTCACTCCAACCACGACCACCACGAAATGCTTCACCTTCCCCCTGCTCACCGGCCATTGTGCACTTGCTTGAGACCACCTGCACACTCCCGTAAGCCTTTCCTAGCTGCACTAATCACAAGTGACACTAACTGCAAAACTTACACTCACTGCCGCAAGCACCACAAGTCTAGCATAATCAATACACTAAGTGCACCCTTGGATCTGAGCATGGAGATTGAGACCAAAGGAAACTGCCACCTCTTCTTCTTGCTTACATATTCTTCATGCTCTAACATTGCCAACCACCTCCTAACAACATCCTATCTTACAGATAGGCACATGGTAAAAGAATCAGAACATAGTGTAATTTTCTGAATCTTGTGCAAGATTTAAGATTCATTACAAAGTCAAATGGAACATACTAGGATATGATATAATGCTGACTGTCTCAGGTGCAAAATGAATGCAAGACTACAATAACTCGTCCCTTTCACAATTAATCAAGACTAACTTCTGGTAATTTTGATGGGCGAATAGACTCACAAAATTCTGGTAAAACTGCTATAGCAAGAATTTTAAGGAATACCATCCAACTTCATAAGACAGGAAAGGGGTTCCAATAATTAGTAGACAGACAGACATCCAGACAGTCAAGATACCAACCCTATTTAGAACAAAATCAACCTCAAGTATGCAGAATCACCAGGCTAGTAAGAGACAGTAACTGAAACATAATTACCTAATTCCCCAGATAGAAATTTGAACTAATGAATGACAACTCAAAATTTGAAACGTAAAAGAAATTTGCCTCTAAATTCGATAGTTTTGATTTGCTTACACAGCACTAAACTGAATAGTTCTTAGTCGTGAGATTTGTGTGATCTCTTCTACTACTCTCCTACTAACAATGACGTGGAGAACCAATCTAGGGAGATTATTGCAGATTTGGTGCAGATTTATTATAGATTTGATTATTACAGATTTGATTTGATATTGAATAATTAGGAAGATTTGATTTGATAATAACTGTATTTGATTAGGCGATATTATGTGATTTCAATTCCTTAAATAGGAGTATGTAATTTGTATATAAAAGGAGGCAAGGTTGTTGAAATAAATGTGAAGTTTTCCGGAGAAAAACCACCTATCAGAGCAAGTTTGATTCTGCTGCCCATCCGCCTCTAGGATTTCTGTCTTCATTAGCCATCGAGGATTTTGATCTTCGAGCGTGACAATTTTCAGCCAGAATGTCTCTTCCATTGCAGCCAATCATGTCGGACTTCGAGCAGATGTCGGTGAACTCTTCCACAGTCAACTCTGCTCCAAATCACCCCCATGATATCGCACTTCCGAATTTAACCAGAAACTATCTCGGGCTCACTTACCATTCACAAACTGAATGACCACAATTTTCTTCAATTATCACAATCCGTAATGATGTTTCGACAAGGAAAAGATGATTATCTCATGGGTATTGCAGAACCAGAAATAGGGGAAAATCGAGTCTGGAGGGCCGAAAACAATCTTGTTATGTCATGGCAAATCAACTCTATGAATGTAGAAATCGGTGAAAATTTTCTATTGTTCACGACTGCCCAACATATATGGAGGCAATTCGTGATAATTTTAATAGCCAAGACAATATTGCTGAATTATTTCATGTTGAAAGCACTCTCTAAGACTTCAAGCAAGGTAATCATTCAGTAACTACCTATTTCACAACTCTCAATCGCTATTAGCAACAGGTGTATCTCTTTGAACCCCATATCAGGAAGATAATGAATGTTGGGACAGTCAAACCCCGAAATTCAACCTCTCAAATCAACTGAAGCAAGTGCTCGAACTTCCCAAAATCCTGCTCACAACACGAATAACAATAGGCCGACAAAGGGACAACACAAATCTTTCTCGTGTTGACACACCGGGACAAAATAGTGTGGCCTAACAAAAAAATTGCCACATTCTCAAGGTAGCTCGATCCCTACTATTTCAAGTTAATGCCCCAACCACATTTTGGGGAGAAACAATCCTCACTGCTATATACCTCATAAATCACCTACCCACTCGTGTTCTCAAAAACCACACTCCATTACAAACACTACCAAAATTATTTCCCTAGTCTTGCCTTATCTCCGACTTTCCTTGCTTTTGTGCATATTCACTCTAAATATTGAGGCAAGTTTGATGCACAGACTCATAAATGTATCTTTCTTAGCTATTCCTCTAACTAAAAAAGATACAAATATTATTCACTAGTTACCAAAAAGTTCTACAACACTATGGATGTTAATTCTTTGAGACTATCCATTACTATAATAGTACAATTCAGGGGGAGAACAATACTAGTAAATTGCAATATTGGGAGTGGGCATCCCTTCTTGGATCATCATCATTTGAGTCATTGTTTGAGTCTTCCATTCAGCCTTCCCCAAAATCTAGTGATCCATCATCTCCAAATCTTGATAGTCACCCTCCTACTCTACAGGTGTATTAAAGAAGGAAACATTGAGTGTCGAAACTATCTCAACACTGCCAAGAGAATTCTCAAAGCCAAGTTGAACTTGAATCACAACAGAAGACAACAGATTTTAGTCTACAGATCAATTTTAGATTAAATCTACCAATTGCACACATAAAAGGTGAAAGACCGTGCACTCAACACCCTCTTCACAATTGCATTTCCTACACAAAGCTATCGCCATCATTTCAGGCATCCGTGACCTCTTTAGATAGAATCAGTATTCCCAACTATGTGGATGAAGCTCTTAAAATTCCTGAATGGAAGAAGGTGGCTCTCAAGGAATATAATGCACTAGAAAATAATGGCACGCGGATAATAACAAAGCTACTACCAGGAAAGAAATTTGTGGGGTGTAAGTGGTTGTTCTTAGTTAAACAAAATTTAGATGGGAGCTTCTACCGGTAGAAGATATACTCAATCATATGGAATTGATTATCAGAAGACTTTTGCGTTAGTGACTAAACTCAACACAGTTCGTGCTCTATTATACATTGTTGCCAACTTGGAGTGGTCACTCGATGTTAAAAATGTCTTCATTGATGGAGAAGAAGTATATATGGACATTCTAGCTAACTTTGAGAAAAGTGATACAAAAGGAAAAGTATGCAAACTTAAAAGACATTGTATGAGTTGAAAAGACATGTTTTTCAGATCCAAAGAATTCGAGATCAAAGAGCTGGGCACTTAAAGTTTTTCTTGAGAATAGAAGTGGCACGAACCAACAAAGACATCTGTTTCCAATGCAAATACATACTTGATATGTTGCGTGAAATTGGAATGAGTGGGTGCTCCCATGGATCTCAATACTAGGCTTGTGCTTAGAACTGAGGACAATACAAATGATTAGTGGGAAAGTTGATCTACCTAATTCATACACGTTCGAGCATAAGTTTTTCAATGAGTCGGATGAGTTAGTTTTTAAGTAATCCACCTATAGATCGCATGGAGGCAATGAATCGTATATTGAGATACTGAAGAAAGATCTAGGGAAAGATCTTATGTTCATGAAATCAAGTAATATATCTTTAGAAGTATATACTGATGATTACATCAGGATATTGCTCGTTCATCTGGGGAAACATAGTAACATGGCGAAGCAAGAAGTAAACTATGGTCGCCAGAAGTAGTGCAAAAGCTGAGTTTAGAGCAACTCAAGTATTTGCAAGGGGATATGGCTAAAGCGGATGCTAAATGATTTAAAGTTGAGACATCAAGCCCTACTCAAATCTTATGCGACAACCAGTCAGCTATCTGCCAAGAATCCTATCAACCATGATCGTACCAAACATGTGGAGATTGATCGTCAGCGAGAAAATTGAAGATAAGTCAATCACCCTCAACTACATTTCATCAAAGCATCAAGCGGTTGGCATCCTTACCAAGGCCTTGTTCAGACCTAATTTATGTGAGGTGAACACGATCCTTGGATTGGAAAGCATCTACCTCCTAGATTGAGTGTAAAGAGCCAATCTAGGCAAATTTATTACAGATTTGATTTTGTATAATTAGGAAGATTCGATTTGATAATAGTTGTAATTGATTAGGAGATATTATGTGATTTCAATTCCTTAAATAAGAGTGTAATTTGTATATAAAAGGCGGCAAGGTTATTGAAATAAATGTGAAGTTTTATGGAGAAAAACCACAAATTACACTTGGCACACTTAAACCAAACCATTCAGCATTTGCCTGCTGAATGTTGCATGATGAATATAACAGTGTAGGATTACTCTCGAGGTTGAATTACTTTTGGCATATAATAGGAATGAGAGAGAAAGAAACACCAAAATGGCGACGATCCATGTGCAATTTTAGGATAATTTCCTTTCCCTCCCCCATCCCTCTCTTCTCCTATGTTCTACTCAAGAAAACCAAGCATTTAAGACTGGGCTTGGAACATGAAATTGTGTACAAAAATTAATTTATTTAGACGAGTTGGGCATCAAAGTCTAGATCCTGGAACCAAGTGTGGCTGTAGGTAGGAACAGCTCTGTATTGGTGCCAACAAACACTGACACACAATACAAGTCAGCTTATATACAGTGGAGAGGGAGCATCAGAAGAAAGCAAAGAAAGAGGAAGAACAAGAAGGGTAAGAAGATGAAGAGAGGAAACCAAATGGTATAATATGCCATGACCGTACTGCTAGCATTAGGTTCATTAAAGAAGCTCGCCAAACTTTTTGTCACAGCAAACACACTTGCGGGACCTTCTCCTGAACTCCCCCATCAAAATCGCTCTAGAGAATCCCTGACCACATAAAAGGATACAACAAACATGGTGTGGAATTCACCCATGATCTACATCTCAGCATGGAAGACCTCGTTTCAGATAGGTGTAAAGCATGAATTTGGCTACTAACATAATAACATTGCAGGGCATCAGTAAAATGAATTAAACTAAGCATATAGACATAAATATTTAAATAGTTTAAATGAAAAAGGAAAACTCACCTTCCAAATAAATTCCCTGCAGCGATTGTGCTTCCTTGTACATAATAATCCACACTTTCAGTGACTTCACCCAGATCATCTGCTGTCTCAAGAACCTAGAGAAAAAGACAAACGCGTAAGTTCAGATGTGAAAATTATTCAAATTAATAGTCCTACACTGTTATCATGGAACAAATGACGTGCATTCCAAGTTGAAGTGCAATTGATTCAAGAAATGTCAAGGGCCACTACCTCAAGAAAAACATATAATTATGATTTATCCAATACTCTTAGTCACCTCAAGGTATCTAAAGAACATAAATTCCTTATGGCTGATACAAATCCAATGGTAAAACCGTGTAACATCTGTACAGCTCCAATGGTGAGTTTTCTACAAGTTAGAGCATACTCTTAATAGTCAGTAAGCCCATTTTTGTCTGTTCAAAAAGTCTTTAGGCAAATCAATTCTAAAAAAGCATTGAATCAAAAAGGAAAAGAAAAAAAAAGGACCATATAAATACCAGGTGATGAAGATGAGACTAGCAGCAGCCAAATAAAAGCTCCTCTTAGTGAAAGCCTAGGTTTATAGCCACCCAGAATTATGATCCAGTCAAAAATATATTAAACTCTTTAAATAATAAAATGTATAGGCGTGAATTAGGAAGAAACATGCAGAAATGGTTAGCCCAAGCTAGACTCTTGTTTGTGCTCATCCATTGACACATGAAATCAGCTCCATTAAAGTCAGACATATTTGTGAGCCCGCCACTGACAATGTCCATTGTGTTGTTAGTAGGGGTTACAGAATAACAGAGTCATCTTTCCCACTAACCTAGCATCACTGAAGAAGGAAATAAGACATGCATTTGTAGAATTAGAGTTCTGGCAATCTCAATAAGACTAAAAAAGTGACACAATTACTCCCTAGTAATATCACCACGCAGACACTTGATAGAGAGGTGTTATTGAGTCTAAAATTTTTACTTTCAATTAATAAAATGTTCCATTTTTCTTTATGCAACGTTTCTTTCTCTATGTGAGATAGATAGTCAGTTTCATTATGTTTTGGGACTTTGATTCTGATGTTGCATCACCTGTATGGAAAAATTAACTCGATCAACAATTACAGCAAGTTATCTGAAGTTATATGTACCCAAGGTACTTTTGGTGTAACTGGTCTACCCTTAGTTTCAATAGTTTTGATGCATGGAGAGAATTATTTTCTAACTTAAACTTGCTTAAGTATTTAAATTAGTCAAATGAGAATAAAAGAGGAGCTCAGGTGAATCTTAAGGGGCTGGAAAGGTCCAGAAAACCTCCAAACAATCAGCAACATGTAATTAATTAGGACAATTAAACATGTTTTATTAGGTAAATTACATTGACTAGGTTAAGTATGGAACCTGCCTCAGAAGGCCATATTCAGACAAAGAATGATAAGTAATCAATACTATTCTATTTAGAAATGGATACTTGTGACACAATACTGAAGTCGTCAATGTGATTTCTTAATTCATGCCCAAATGTTCAATCACATTTGCAAAGAGCATGAAAATTCAACAGCCCACAAAATATGAAAATCATTTTTATTGATTTCTTACTGAAGGTGTGTTTGCACTTTTGCACTAGAGAAGAAAGTTATGCAGAATCACCATGGTGCGATTTTCCAAACTTATGATCAAGTATGCATGATACTCATCATCATCCATTTTTGATGTATCAGCTACATGACCCCGAGAACCTTTATGGTACACAGTCCAAATCCCTCTGCAGCCAGGTAATTCAACCTATAGAGCCAGATACAAAATTTCAATAAATTACAGCCAAATTAATCTTCAGCACTCAAGATAACATGTACAAAATCAGATTTTTTTTTTAAATTTAATATTGGAAAAATATAAAGCCAAAGTCAGGAAGTTTCAGCTCTCTTATACTGAAACATCCTAGCACACAACAAAATAGAAGCTGGTAGGAATAAGTACAGTTTGTATATCGTTTCCAAGGATAAAAAGGTGGCATTGTTAAGCAACATAACGGGTGAAAGAAATATCTCAATGACCGATTCAGGTAAACAGTCAAAATCTCCAACTGCCTATAATCCTATTCTTACTAAATATGTCAAGTATCATCAAGATATTCAAGACAAAAGTACTATATCCAATACATACAATCACAGAAGCAAAGACTAAAGTAAGCTACTTAGCATGTGGCATCTTTTTTCAACAATAATCTAATCCACATAGAATAGCATGTATCCTTGCGACCACAATCCATTAGTATGGTTTAGAGGTCAGTCAACTATCAATTGATCCTTGGTGGTCAAAGCAAGTGATAGTTTATCCTTCCAACTTTAAATTGTTCCTCTATTGATTATTTATTTACTTGTGCCAGGAAGTAAAGCACAGTAGATGGCGCCAAGCATGAAGAGTATGCTTGTGGCAAGTCAGTTTCATAGTTAAGGCTTCAATGAACTGAATGTTCATGAACAAGCCCAAATAAAGCTCATTTATTATAAAAAAAAAGTAAAAATTAAAAAAGTTTGAACATATTTTTTCCTCTTTTCTTCAATTCCGCTACTTGTGAGTTCATCCCATTGAAGTTCAAGGTCAGAGCACATGATCAAATCATGAAGAGACTTGCTTACATATTTGTATCAAGGCTCATTTATTTGTACAAATATATAAAAAATGCATATATAAGACTATTTGTGGATGCTATTTGATATTGTTATAAATTTAGAATAAGTGAAATAAGAAAAATAAATGTGCTACCTATAGGATCAAATAATTTTAGCTAACTTATACAAATACTTCCTCTCCAATTAAGGTAAAACTCAATGTTGTTTCAAGCATGATAAGATCTACAACCCTGCGTGAACAATAAGATTTGAGCTCAATAAATACTGAGCTTGCCTTGCGCTTGTTTATTTTTCTAAAATCCAAAGTTGAACTGAACACAACCAAGCTCAGCCCAACTAGCTTGTTTACAAACCTACTTGGAGGTTGACAAAACTGGTGCTGTATGTGATTTTCTAAATCACTCCACCAAAATACGCTTCAAATGTGAAAACCAATAGTTTATGATAGTTTGCACATGCTTAGTTCAACTTAATCAAAAGAATGAACACATTTACAGTTTTTCTTTAAAACCAAAACATTGACGTGATATAATATCATAAGATGTAAAAGTTCATTGGGCACTAAAATCCTGTGAATGAAAGGAGAAACTGTGTTATTAAGAATACTGTTTTCCTTTTCCATGCAAAAAAATGGGACTCGGTGACAAGGATCCCATTCTGACTGTGCCATCACTGATGAATCTATCAAAGTTTCTTTTCATCCAATGGAAATTTGGAACAGGTCCTAAATATTTTCAAAGAGGATTTGAGACAGTAATGCAAACAAGAGCAGGAATCCAACCTACAACAAACACCAAAATGGGAATGTGTGGGCAAAAATACTAATTATTTTAGTCATACCAATTTTCATCATAATTATCCAGTGAACATGTAATATTTCAACTCAGATTGTAAATAATACAAAATAACTACAGAGTTTTTGTTACGGATCGGATGCCGGTTCTTGTCTTCCTATTAGGTTAGCGCAAGCGGAAACAAATACAAAACAAACAAAATAACAAGATTACCAATGCTAACACCTTTGTTTACTTGGTATAACCTCAAGCGGAGGTGACTAATCCAAGGTCCACAAGTGCACGATCGTCCACTGTGAAAGTGTTTCTTCTCGGTGAAGCAAAACCTCTCACAAGGAACATTCTTCCTCTTGACAATAGAGAGTGAATGAGGAGGAAGAAGGAAAGCAATAGAACACTTGGGCCAACACAAAAATATCACTAGAGCACTCGTCAATTTCGTGCCCAAGACTCCTCCTTAAATAGGAGGAGAGAGTGGAGCAAATATCTCCACTCAGCCCTTCACCAGTCGGCTGGTCTCAGAACCAGTAGACTGATGCCTCACAACGGCTAGCCACAGAATCGCGAATTTTGCACAACGGCTAGTGATCAGTCAACTGACCAGTCGACTGCTCACTCGACCAATCTTTCTGTGAGTTTCTTCTCTACTCACATTTCGAGACTAGTCGACTGGTCATAGTACCAGTCGACTGGCACAGTACATCACACTCTCATCTCTCTCGGAGTCGCCCTTTGAAGCCCTCTTCCTTCGGCCTTCGTCCCTCGGATGCATACGAGCCCACAGCTCGTCTCCATGTCATCCTTCGCGTTGCCTTGAAGTCCACTTCCTCGGCTCCACTCCGTTGCTCCTCATCCGGCGGTCCCTCGGATCGCCATCCTTCATCGACTCAAGGACCGAGCCCTTAGATGAGATATCCATGTGCTTCTCCAATCCCTGCATGACTTGAACACATATCCAAGTCATATGAAACCTAACTTAAATTCTTTGACACACACGTCAAAACATGATTGCATCCTCTACAGTTTTTGCCTCATTTCAATTGAAGTATGAAGCCACCAATGATCCGCAAAATATTTTTTAACCTTACCCACGAGGTGTATTCCCCTTTCAAAGCAAGAGTGACAAGGTCAAACCTCTCCACACAATGTCGCTAT